>JAUCMT010000135.1:1659036-1672716 GCA_032357475.1 Enteromius thamalakanensis | reverse complement strand
TGTTTATTGTGTGCTACCTTGCGGTGTTCGTTTGGGAATCACACCCGGGGAATTTGTAGGCGGAACTAATGTTCTTCACGATCGATCTACTGAACGTTTTGACAAATTATTCCTCAGAGCCATCGGGGTGGCCGGGGATTGGCCAGGGGTGACCTCGGTTAGTGTTTAGTGTTTATTCTTAGTTTGTGATTGTGGATATGGTTTTTATTAGCAGAGTCATTAATATATTGTTGTGGCAAAAATTCAGAGGCTCTCGATCAAGAAGACAAATTGAGCAATTGCTTTTTAAATAATCTTTTCTTATAAGAAAGATTCACATTCAAACAGAAGAAAGCTCCCTGCTGAGTGTGACAGAGGGAGACACTCGCTCCTCTTTATCTCTTTGCACACATCCAAGATTACAAACTGAAAACAGTTAATATTTCCCACAAAAGAAGAGACACAGAAAGACAGTTTAATAGATCATTTGTTTAGACACTTTGAACGTATGTTCTTCTTTTACTCCTAGGTCTAAGTTTCCCTGAAAAAGTAACTTTGAGATCTGTGTCTGATCATTTGCTCGAACCTCCTGAGTTCTCTCTTAAAGTTCTTTACACAAAAAGCAAAAGGTTATGATTATTGTTATTTATGAATTAACAGAATTTTGCAATGCTTGTGTTTTAGCAGAGTTTGACTGATCATAATATTACACAGGAATCATTGATTTTATTGTCATTTATTTAACATTATTTAACTTTAAGGGATTTAAAAATCTCTTTTAAAGAAGTGGTCTGGCTGAGACACAGCACTACATTTTCAGAACAAAAAAATACAAAAAATGTTTTTAATATTTAACACAATTAAAGACGTTAAATTGATTCTTCTTTTTGCTGATCATTAATAAAAAAGTGTGTTTCTATAATCCAGGACTGTAATCATTTATTTAGTCCTTCACTAATATGGGATTTAAAAGATGAAATCCAACATTAATCAATCATAAAACCAAGATATTAATTTTCTGTCACTGCAGTACTTCAGTTCTGGTGAGGTTCACTTCTCTGATCTAGAAAAACACAACGTTCAGGTGCCTTTCTTTCACAACATCATAACTCTTTCAGGACACAGATGGGTCTATTTTATGTAATTCAAAACATAACTTAATGTAATTTTAAAAAATGTCCTTTATCTAAGATTATGGTATTGTTTATAAAATATAAAGATGTAATGTAAGGCTTTTTTACACCTGAAAAATTTTAATTCAAATTTACATACTGTATGTTTTTTTCGATTGATTCATTTAATTTAAGAAGTAACCAGCTTTAACTTTTCTTATCTTCAGAGTAAATCTGTGTAATTGTCTTAAACAAAGCTAATCAGACTGAATCAGACTATCCCAAGCATGAATTATATCTGATGTAGGGAAGATGTAACCAAGGGTTAGCTACTCTTTACACAATACATTTTAAAAGGCGCATGTTTATTAATGATATTGGCAAGCCCTTCATTAAAATAATTCAGCACAAAGAAATTATTGTCCCGATCAAACTGAGCCTGATTATTAACCAGGGGTCGGTCTTCCCCAAAACATGTAGGATTTCTAACCATTGTAACATCAGTGATCATTCACATCAAGAGCATAAACAGATGCTTCTGGAAACATTAAATCAAGAAGTGTTAAATCAAGAATTATTACGATAATTAAAGTTCATTACAGGAAACATTCAGATTGTTTATCAGAAAAGATGCACGTGTTTTAAATATTCAGACAGATTATTTTAGCTATAAGGAAAACATTTGATCTCGGCATACATGATGTGATGTGTGTCTGCTCTTCTACTCTCTCGTCAGGCTTCTGAATCCTCTGCTGCTGGAAAATTGGAAAATGTGGAGCTGCTGTTATTTTTGGCTCCTGATGGGCATGATTTGTGTACTCTGTCAGAGAATAGAAATAATTTTTTATTTATCATTATTGATATTTAGTATGTGTTTCTGCAGCAACCCCATGTGTATCCAGCCAGTGAACAGAATTGTGTTACGAGAATACGACCCAAATATTCAGTGTTGGTTCTGGGAACATAAAAAGTGTCCAGTTACCCTTTCAGGCGAATCACTAACTCGCCCGGGAGACCAATCGCCTTTGAGCTTCAAACTAAAGGCCAATGAACATGCCGTGCACAGAATGCGCTCAGGTGCACCTCTTCACTGCGATCGCTTCGGAGCCTTCACTGTTCCTGAGCTGGAGACCTCATCGGCTTTCAGTATTGAAGTGTGAGTGGAGATCGATTCTAAAAGAGTTCCTGCGAGTTCATGCTCTCTCTCATCTGACAGCGGATCCTGCGGGCTGGTAGCCTTTATCAAGGCTGTTTGTACCAGCTTTTTGCATTCCAGCGAAACAGACCTACTGAGTGCACGGAGGTCTTCCTGGCAATCCAGGAGAAAAAAAACTGACTCCCGAAGTGATTCACTGATTCGAAGCTCAATGGTGAGGCCTGCTGGTCAAACTGTGTAACTACAACAAAGAGCCCGAGATGAAACAGGCTCAAGATTCAGGGTTTTTGAACGAATCTCTAAAAAACATCTCAACAGCCTCGTTTTGCCACCTAAAAATACAGAGCTCTGGTTATTCACTTCCTCCTCCTACAATCCCTGCCGGACCTGATGGGACTCGAACCCACAACCCTCTGGTTACAGGTCCAAGGCTCTTTCCAGGTCCTACAGCCACGGCTGCCCCTATATATACCTATCTATGGGTCAAAGTGTGTAATACTGCTTTAAATTGTTGTTTTCACCCGAAAAATTTAAACCAAACATTTTGCCCTGATTAACATCATTCAGTGTAACAATCCTGCCAGGCATATTTACAACAAAAATCAATTTATGACACATTAAAAGATGAATTACTTTCATCACAAATAATACTCAGTAGTAATTTTACATTTTGTGAATTTGCCGCTATACTAGGTTTTACTTATTTAGATTTTATACTGGTTTAATACACAATATTTAAAATGATTACTTATTCTTTTATATATTTTTAATCAGAAAACCCTTTTAATTTTGACATAAATATTGCGTTACACTGAATAACAATCTAACATTATTTCAACAAAACATTTTATTCTCCAAAAAAGTATCTGAAACCTTAAAAGTAGACACTTTAGTGACATTTAATGTGATTTTTATGGACATAAATCACTTTTGTGAAATTTCTTGTGATGTTTATATATTTGAAATCACAGCGATTTAATACATTAGTCACACTACTTTATTCTGAATGAATGTAATGTCCCTGGACAAACAGTACAGAGTGTTCCAGCTCGAGTCCTGCTCAGCTCATCTTCAGAGGTCTGTGTGGAGGCTCTCGTCCGAGCTCAGTCTCTGTAGTTTGCTTCGGAAGCGTTTCTTGCTCGTGTCTAACACAGCGATGCCGCTCTTCTGGAAGTCGTAGCCCAGAGCGTTGAGCTGGAGCAGGCGCTCCCGGATGCTGTCCAGGCTGAAGTCCAGGACCTTGGGCTTGCTCAGGATCTTCTGCACGGGCACGCCTCCGTCCAGCAGACAGTCCAGCTTCTCGCTGAGCCGCTCAGACGAGAGGAACAGCACGGGCGAGTAGTTCAGCACCATCCTCCGGAGGTCGTCCTCGCCGCAGCCCAGCGAGCCCAGCTTCTCCCGCAGCTTCTGGAGGTTCTTCTTCAGGCTCTCGTGAGACACGTCCAGGATCTGCGCCCCGTGGGTCTGGAACAATCCCAGCGCCTCGGCGTCGCTCAGCCCTAGCGAGCTGCACAGGAAGTCCACGTTAGCTCTGATCCGGCCGGTGCTGCGGATGAAGACGTACAGGTTCCTGGAGATGATGGTGCGGGCGAAGCGCTCCGGGTCGGTCCCGTTGAACCTCACGCACACGCTCTTCAGGAACTCCACCATGCTTCGGTTGAGCTCCACGCTGTTGGAGAAGGTCCGCGGCGCGGTGGTCAGGAGCCGGTGCAGGTCCTTGCCCGTGATCCCCAGCGTCCTCAGGAAGCCGATGTTCTCCTCCAGGTTCTTGTTGTCGCTGGAGCGGAAGAAAGACTCGGGCGAGCGCAACAGGATGTCCAGCACCTCGGTGTCGCTCCTGAAAATGTTCCTCCAGAGCGTCCAGCGCTCCTCCAGGTGCTGGCAGGAGCGGGTGATGGAGCGAGGGAAGCGGCAGATGATGCTGGCCACCGTCTCCGGGTCCGCTCCTTTGCTCTTCAGGAACAGGGCCAGGCCTTGCTCGTTGGTCAGGAGCCTCCTCAAGACGCCCGGCTGACGCCTGCGGGCCGAAGACAGGTCCACTCCCAGCAGGGACAGGTTCTCCAGGAGAGACTTGTTCTCAGGAGGAGGCCCCTGATTGGCCGGCTTGGACCTGCAGGGGTGGGGCGGCACAGGAAGTGATGCGCATCCTCTGACGGGCCGCAGGAAGCGTAGGATCTGCCTCTGGAACATGGCTCAGAGCATCTGTTTGACGAGAGAAGATGATTAAATAATTTAGATTGATGACATGAAATGATTGAAAGATCAGAAGCGATCGCTTACATGAACAACACTAATGAACATGACACTTTTATTACATCATTTTAAATATACTGATTTATTCTGTTTTATTGTTTACAAGTGCTGTCAAATAAAATATTAAATATTTGTATTTCCAATATAAAATATAATATAAATATAGACATGTTCATACATGTAAATATTTTCTAAATATATATATATTTTTTTGTATTATATATTTTATTCAGTTTGCAATGAAAGATTCAATTATTTGTATTGTTGTAAATATGGTTAAACAGTCAGATACAAGAAGTTTTCCATTTAAAATTTGTATATACATGTAAATATTATATATATATTGCATTAGTGTGTGTTCATAAATAAATAAATTATATACACAGTACGCATATATATATATATATATATATTATAAACAAAAGGTTTATTTTAGATGTGATTAATCACAATGAATTGTTTGACAGCACAAAACCTGATCAAATCTGATTTAGACTTTTATTGATTCAATTAAGATATCAAACTAAATCTTTCTCTCTTTGCTGCTGAACATCATGAACACACACAGAGAACGACTGAAGGACTCACTCAGGATTCAGTGTTTGTGAACGAACACATGTTTAACAGCCTCTCTGCCACCTAAACACACAAGAGGAACACACAAGGAATATTAATTTTACATCAAGAATCTGATTCTGGAATAGATTTCTGATTTTTCACGAGTGCTGTCACACCATTAATCACACACAATATAAAGGGTTTTCTGTATATAGTATATCTATGTATTTATAATATGAATACAAACACACGCATGTGTACATTTAATAAAGATATATTTATAAATGAAATATATTAAGATATAACATTAAATACAAGAAAATAAATATAGAAATGCATTCACATGTAAATACTTTTAATATATTGTGATTAATCGCTCTATTTGAACTCTACACAGGATCCACAAGGGCTTCACCTCTGAACTGCACTCTGTTTTATGTATAAATGTTTTCTTTTCATTTTAATTATTTTTTCTATCATTTTAAAAGAATTCAAATAGTTTGTTGTGATTTTTTATAATTATTTTATTTCCTTTTATGTAAAGCACTTTGAATAAGCAGTGTGTAGAAATCAACCTGCCTTGACTCATTTTTCATTTTGACTATTTTCTTTTTTTTTTATGAAAATATATAAAAATACATTTTAAAATTGTCTTTCAATATATATATATATATATATATTAGTTAATATTTTTATATTCTGTTTTCATTTAAGTTTGTGTTCTGGCGGGGCATGTTTATTTATATAGCACATTTCATACACTGTGGCAATTCATATTTTTTAAGATTATATAGTATAATAGTATAATTATGAATATTATATACTTTTAAAAGTTGCACTAAATAAACAACAAAATAAAATTGTTATTTTACATGAAGTACAAATAAATCACAATGAATAATATGTTCATATGTACAGATATTAAGTAATTTAAATGTTTTTATGCTTTGTCATCTATTATCACTATGATTTATTGTCGATGCTGTTCTAAATCCATCTGTACTGGATGAATGCTGGATAAACACATGCTTTCTTCATGTTTTTGAGGTATCCGCTCAGGATTATTGACACGTCTCTCAGATGTTTGTGTACAGGTGATTAGCTGACAGTAATAATCACATCTGATTATAAAGAACTTCACAGAAACCAATCAAAACATCTTAAGATGAAGCAAAACAACAACAAAGCATCGAGGACCTAAATTAACTCAATAACCAAACGCACAGATCTACTGATTTAAACATACACGATTGTTTAAGCACTGCTGAGTGTCAGCGAGTCTTCTTTACAGTAAGTACAGTAAATATCAGCTTTATTCTGACCTACCGACCTGCACGCGCCGCTCAGTCACTCGTGCTTCCTCGGCTGTGTTCGGCTGTGTTCGGACTGAGAGCAGCGCCGCCTGCCGCTCCGGAGGAAGGAGCGCGCTAGAATTGTGTTTAACCTCGTCACGCTACACTGACTCTATTCTCCAGTCTGATACTGGTCTGGTCACACAATCTGTATTGTCAAAAGCGCTATAAAGCTGATTGATTTACTGACAATTCTAATTTCTTTTGTAACTCACAATTCTATTTACATCTTATAATTCTTTTTTGACAAATTCTGACTTGAATATAGTTTATATCTCATTATTACTACTTTTTTTAAATAGTTTTTCTCACATATTAAAATTTTTACGGATTTACGCTAAACAAACGGCAGCCGTGGTTGCTTTTAAACAGTAACATATAGAGAAGGAGCTCAGGAGTCATTCACACGAACACCATCATGATGAGACTCAAACTCAAATATACAATAAACATTAATTTAACAACAATACATGTAACATACAACCCTAATAAACAGAACTGATAAGAAGAAGAAACAGAGTTATTAAAAAAAAACAACAACATAAACTTAAAAAAAGTTAAAATGCAATGCAGGGAATTCTGGGAATGTCAGTTTATGGTGTTTCTCTGTACATTTACCACCATTTTACAGTTTTTTACCACTAAAAATCACGGTCATTTTTTACAGTGTAGGATTTTTTTGGATGAATTTTTTGATTGGTGGATGATGTATTAGGCTATCTCTTTTTTGTTGGTTGTTTGCACGTCTGAATCTTGTCCTTGTTTGTATTTAAAGAAACCGTTGAGCCCTAATGAAGGCCTATGTGCTGAAATGCGTTGACAAAATCCTTTTTTAATTCCATCCTTTGTCCTTGACGTCACAAGTCTTGTTCTTTTCCGTGTTTTTTTCCAGTTGCACCAGAACAATCAAACCTTATTTCATTATTCCCACGACTGTGATGAGAAACGGCTGTGTTGTGAGATAAAATAGCAGTGCCGTGGCAGAAACAAGCTTCTGACTTTAGTTGATATATTGGTCAAGCAGCCCGAGTTAGCCTCGGTTTCATCTGATGATCTCATATGCCAGATGTCTGAAACACTTGAGATGGTGGAGGAGCTCAGGGTCCTTCATTCAATCATGAGCCCCTGTCTCATGCATATTTCATCCAGCTCCAGATCCCTTTCATTCGCTGTGACTGATCCTGCACCATACTCTAATGCTGAATTAGGACACACTCTTTTATTCACACAGGTTCGGCTCGTGCTAAAGTAAGAACAACTGATGGAAGAAATCACAAACTCAAGCCGAATGCTTATTTTAGGAGTTTTTATTTCAGGAAAACAGAACAGGTTTAATTATAGTAATGAATTCAGGGTTGATCTGGTAAAATCATTCAGAAGCTCATTCAGCAACACTCCTCATCATTAATAACAGAAACAGTACACAAACATTCACTGTAAATAAAACATCAGTATTTTAGTTTTACACAAAGATACTATTTCTGCTTGTAGAATTTTATGGGTTATTTGCCATTTTTTAGTCATTGTAAAATAAATTGAGAATTAGAAATAAAGGTAAAGTTGTCCCTGGGGCAGGATCTTTTCAAGAGGCACCTATTAGGTTCAAATATCTAGACTTTAAGTACTTATGTGTACCTTTAAGGTACCAAAATGAACCCTTTGTGACAGCTTTTGTACCTTTATTTCTGAGAGTGTATGATTTACAGTAAATCTGAGAAAAAGGCTTAACAATTTAGGAATGATATTTAGACTCTAAATAAATGTAAAACTTTTGCGTCAGTGTGTTTTAAGACTTAACTGAGAAATAGATGAAGAAACACAATTTAAAAGCTGAATTTAAAATGATTTATTTTATAGCTACATTTATTTCTTATATATTACATATTGAATAATTAAATAATATAATGTGTTAATAATAAAAGCTTATTTTGTATTTATGTTCTATTTTAAATTCAATTAATTGATTATCTGATATTTAGTATTCTAGTATAGTTTGTATTTCTTCTGTTGGTTGGTAAGAAATGTTTTGCATGTATTTATTTTTAGCTATTATTTGAGTTATTTGAGCTACATTTAAATAAAAAAATTTAGACTTATTTTCACAATTTATTTTAAATATAAATAAAATGAAAAAAAAAAAATACTAAGTATATATTTATATGCTTTAATTTATTTATATATATAAAGGAAAATAATTCTTCTCACAGTGTAAAGTTGAGCTCTATAAACAGTGAGATGTTTCCTCAGTCACCAGCTCAGCAGAATTAGTTTAGCGTCTCAGCAGGTGTTTCTGAACCTGATCCTGTGCTGCTTTTACATTAATAATTGACAGGCCAAGCGTTCAGGGCTCTGGATCTCTGAGCATCAGAACCGAACGAGTTCACAGGAGGGACCTGAAGCTCTCTCTGGCTGCGGAAAGTGAAGGATGTCTAAGAGAAGATGGGTGGAATTCAAGATCTGTCAAACCATCAGCTGCTCAGCTCCGGTCGGACGCAGAAATAGACCTCCATCCCCTGCTGCTGCTGCAGGTATACCCACCCAAACACACACACACACACACACCTGACATATCACTCACTTAACAGATCCTTCATTCACAGCTTTCTGCTCTTTAATAACCTTCTCAAAACTAAAAACATTATTTATACATCATGCATAGAATCGCTTTCTGATACATTTTAGTTTTTCTAAATGTTACTGATTGTTTCGAAATGTTTAGAAAACATTCAAAAGTAACATTTCCATGATGTTTGTAAAATGTAATATTCATTTAAGCAAAAATATTTTACAAATAAAAAAAGCTGGATATTTTCAAATGTTCGAGAACATAACGTTTTCATGATAGCGAACCACTCTTAAAACATAGTTTTGTTAGCTGTCCTGTATTTACATTATTTATACATCCTATAATGAACTTCTTTTGTTTCAAATGTTTAGAGAACATGTAAAAGTTATATTAGATTAAAAAGTTCACTGATCGTTTTATAAACATTAAAAACATTAAAACTTGAATTCATATAAATAACATTCTCATGAAAATGTTCATAGCATTATCTTCCTGTGTTATGTGTTAAAATATTCTCAATGCGTTACCAAAACAATTTTATTTATTTGTTTATATTTATATTTTTGTATACCTTTTATTTGAACGTGCGTCTAATGTTCTTTAAACGTTACTGTTTCTCCAGAATGTTCACTGAACACTCAAAATAACGTTTCCACATCGTTTACCAAAGAATATCATGCAATGTTCCCTTATATTTCAAATAATCAACAAAAATTATTACAAAATATTTAAAAACCCGGAAGTATTGAACGTTTAAATAAAAAGGCTGTAATAACGTAAAAGGAAAAACGCTCCTATTAGGATGTGACTGCTGTGTTTAAAAGACTAACAGGCCTCTTACTGGATCTTTAATTCTATATTTATGAAAATAAGTGCAACTGGACCGCTCTTGAATTCAGTTCAATAGGCTATAAAATGGATCATTAATACAGGATGACATACAAACCTAATATAGCTAATGAACAAAGTAATAATCAGTGAAGTATATCTGCATGCGGCACATGTTGTTTACACAGCGATATTTGCGCTGTCAGGCTTTAAAGCGGCCGCGTGCGGGCGTGCGTCGTGACGTCACCGCGCCGCGATTCTCGTGTGTTTACGTGGAGAAACATGGCGGCGACGGTGACAGCACAGCCCGAGTAAAACACTGAATAAATCCCAAATAATTGCCGTGTGAGCCGAAGTGGACGCACATGTTAGCGCTTTGCGTCTAGCGCCAGGCGTGCGGCGCGTTTCTGACGCGCGTCTGTCCGTGTTTAAGCCGCAGGAACCGCGGAGATGATGGAAGACGAGGAGCGACAGAGGAAACTACAGGCCGGCAAAGCCAAGGTGGGATTTACCTCATATTTATCTCACCTTTACCTGTCTGCTGACGTTCACTTCAGAATATCAGTCAGTCTGAGATTTACCTCAGCTTGCTGCAAACTGCTGTAGTTTCCCTCAGAGTTTACCGCCCTGAACACTGCTGTCATTTACCTTACTGACATCTGAGACTGACATCAATTCTGTCATTTACCTCAGAAAACGACTGACACTGATTTTTCACTCACATCTGGCTTATATTTACCTCAATTTTAACCCTTTTTTACCTCAGACAGTAAGTTAAGTGAGTTCTGTGATTTCACTCACGGTTGCCTTTTTATCTCATATTTATCTCTATTTTACTTTACTTCTGTCCTTTACCTTAAAGAATCAGTCACATCTGTGATTTAACATGCATTTGTCTCATATTTACCTCTCTTTTTACCTCACAGTTGTAGTTTACCTCACTGAAATCTGTGATTTCACTTTTTCACGTTTTATATCCTATTTATGTTTTTACCTGACATTTATCTTAACTGAGGTATGAGTCAAATCACATGAGATATCACACATCTGTTATTTTCTAATGTAAATATAGGTAAATATGAGGCAAATGTGAGTTAAATCTATTTTACCTCAGAAAATAAGTGACATCTTTGAATTCATTCACAGTTGCCTTACAGTATATTGATCTTTTACAGCCGGGATTGAACTCACATTAGCCTCATGTTTAACACAGAAAATAACTGCCAGTTGTGATTTTATTCATATTTACCTCACTGACATCTGGGATTTAAGTCACGTTTGCCTCAGGTACTTACCTCGCAGCTGTTATTTACCTCACAATATAGGCTAGTTAATTATAGAAATTATTCTTGGTTTTTGCTGACCTTTGTAAATGTTTTACCTTAACTCTGTTGATTTCAATTAGGCATACCTCAGAATAAACCTTTACCTTCCTTTCGTCTGACGTTTACCTCTATTTCATCTCACGGCTGTCATTTACCTCTGTATATAACTGACATCTGTAATTTAACTCATGAGATTTACCCCAGATTTTACTGACTCTTATTTACCTAATGATGATTTCAGTGCTGTTATTTATCTGAGGATTACCTTCCTTTCTTCTGACATTTACCTCATGTTTACCTCTTTTGTAAGTCATAGAGAGTTTAGAGTAGTACTGTGTTTATGAGTTTGTGTGTTGTTTGTTTTGAGTGTGTATGAATTGCATGCTCTTTGTGCCTCTCCTGTATATTAATATATGAATACACCTGATAAATGGATTGATAAGCTGTGAATGGGACTGCTCTTACAGGTTTAGTTTCTGAATGTAAAGACGTCCTGAGAACATGTGGATGGGCTTGTGAGACTGGATTTTCTAGCCATTGCTTCACCAGATCTCTCCCATGCCTCACTTCTGAACCGATCTCTCTGCAGACTTCAGGTCACTATAACCTGCAGGAGCATGTCGAGAGCACAGAGACTGACTCATGACATTAATGAAACAGTACGAGAGCTGAAGTATGCTTCCCAGCACAATATTAACTGCAGCAGCTGTTTTTATCAGTCTGTTTGCATTATATCTGAGACTAGCCGTGCTGTTTTTTAGGTATAGAATTTGTCAAGCAATAGTTTACTGGATCTATGGCCTTGGGTCTTTGTACATTGGCCTCAGAACAGTGTTATTTTATAAACAGAGCAGAGTCTAAAAATACCCAGGGTTTGAAGGAGCGGTGAGATTATGACCTCTCTGTGCTGGAGTGCTCCCTATGAAGTGAACACATGTGAACGAGGTCACCTGGGCTGACCCATCGGTCTAATTCTTGCTGACAGGTTTACGTGATGAGCACACAGACGGCTGTCTCACGGATGTTGTCTAAAGCTGCCTGTTTGTGTCACCCTTTCAACCCAAAGATTTTATGGAGATATTTAGAGTTCGTTTACATTCAGTGAGTGTCTATAAAATAGTTTACCCAAAAATGCATTTGCTAAATATATGAAGATCTGTAGAAATGTGTCTCTGCATCAGTAATGGAAGTGAATGGGTGCCGTCAGAATGCGAGTCTGATAAAAACATCAGAATAATCCACAGCAGTCCATCAGTTAACCATTCACTTCCATTACTGAGACACGGATGCAGAGACACATTTCTCTAAATCTAATGAAGAATCAAACTCCTTTACATTTTAATTTGCCCGAGCGCGAGGAAATATTCACCAAACTTGAATTTTCCTGTAAAATACCTTTTAAATTATTCACAGGATTCTGCTCATTAATATTTAATTTACTGCCACAATATTGTGCAAATGAATTCCCTTTGGGCCTTTTTTGTTCAAGACAATCACTCGTTTATTAAAATTATTTGAGCTAAAACTGATTAATCAAACTAAATGTCATTGTAACACCCAGCTTTATTTCCTCACACTCTCAGGTAAAAGTTGATGTCTGAGCTAGTCAGTTATACACTATAATAGCACAATAGCTTCGTGAATATCAGGAACTATTGAATAAAGACATGTGTGATGGAAAGAGATGATTCAGAATGATTTGGTTTGTAAACATTTGCAGCGAATGCAAAAGAAAGCAGAAAAACTTGTTTCTTAAAATTGTGCTGCTGTGACAAATTAAATGTGTTTTCTGTGACTGCCCAATCATTAAAGCAATCTCGTGCTAAAGCTTGCAAGAGCACGTTTCTGGGATCGACTCCTGAGGGAATTCATGAACTAATGCATATTTTAAATGCACTGCAAGTGGCTTTGGATAAAAGCGTAGTATGTAGTATGTGAGTTTATCGTGCCGAGTATTTGAGTGTTGCGCAGCACTTATGTTTGCACAAGACAGATAAAGGGGTTTTTGCATGTGTGCACTGGAGGCTTTCTAAACCGTTGGAGCACACTGAAAGACTCTGTGGATGACCCATGAACCCTGAGCTCGTGCGTTTGGCTCAGATCTGCTGTTTGTTTTGCTGCAGCGAACGGTTGGCATCAGAGCAGCTGTCAGCACACACTGTTTTCATGCCAGTGTCATTCAGACGCTCTCAGGGACGCGGCTGGAGAACACTCGGTGTCTTCTGGCACTGTAAAACAGAAACGCTGCGTTAGTAAACAAGATGCACGATTAGTGCATCATTGAGCGCTCCAGAGAGGACTGATTCGTTATTTCATGATGAAGTGTGCTTTTTCTTTTATTTGTATTTTTTTCGCTGGAGAGTGTTTGCAATTCTGAAGACATGCAGATCTGAAATTATTGCAGCAGGTTTTGCATGAACCTAAAAGCCAATCAATAGTAGTTTAAGGTGATGAGGTCATTTATCTAGATGGGTCACTCTATAGGGCTTTTCACACTGTGCTTAACCCCGGGTTATCTGCGTTCTAAACACCGCTTTTAACCCCGGGTAAA
>JAUCMT010000135.1:1625908-1644002 GCA_032357475.1 Enteromius thamalakanensis | reverse complement strand
AGTGCTTCCTCTAATAGTAACTATAACGGTTACTGTAGTAGTAACTTCTGCAGTAACTATAGTGATTACTCTAATAGTATCTATAGCATAACTGTAGCAATAAGTATAGTGCTAACGTTTTCTTTAATAAGTATAGTAACTACAGTAAATATGTATAGCGATACCTAAAATAACAGGTATAGCGATAACTATAAAAGTAACTAATGAATCTATAAAAATATTGTAGTGACAACCATAACGATGACAAATAAAATTAACTATAATGTAGTGCTAGCGATAACTATAATACAAATGATTTTAACTGTACAGATCATATTATCTACATTAGTATCCATAATGTGACCGTTTTCTGCAGGTTTGTCGTCTGCTGCTTTAGTCAGGTGGATTCTGCATAGATTAGCATAAAATACTCCCACACACCCACATACAGTGTGAAGCAGTAATTGCCTAAAACTTTTTGACTGATGCTTTGATATAGAAAGAAAGAAATCTACAGGCATACTAATCCACATTTCTCTCACCTCATGCACTGTTTTTTGAAAGTTTTGTTTAATTCCTCTGATCTCCTAACGCTCTGGATCTTCCCTCAGCTGCAGGCCGGTGAGATCCTGCGGAGCTCCAACATCAGCTCCACCGCTGCAGATCTGCTCCAGGCCCGTCAGCAGATCACGCTCTACCAGCAACAGCTCGACGAGAGGGACGCACAGGTCAGAGGTCACCAGGAGAAGACGCAGGAGCAGCTTTTGTTGATCACACAGCTACAGGAGAGGCTGAGTGAAGCCGAGAGGGTGAATTCACTTTAAAACAAGTCAGCCCACTCAAGAGCCATCAGCAGTTTCCAGTCATGGAGTCCTCATAGAGTCCTCATTAAAACAATTTTTCAAAAACAGTTTTTCCCAAGTATCTACACGATTGCAAATATGGAATGATTTTATGCAACAGTTCAATACACAAGAAGTTAATATTGTTACATTTAGACATTATCTGCTTTAGGTCAATGTCACAAATTAAAATAGTTCTAAAAAAGGACCCGGCAGAACAGTTGCATGTCTCCAAGCAGTGTTTTTACTAAATTAATTAATGTTTTTTTTCATAATTATAGACATTCACTTGATTCATTTATGTATGAATCAGCCATTTGAATGAATTGGTTGAGTTAATTATTCAATGACTCGCTCATTAATACAGTGAGTCACTGCCACTTTTAGTTTCTCATGTAGATGATTATTGTAGTATTGTAAAAAAAATACTCCTTTTATTATCATTATTTATGCCATGTTGAATCAAAATATTACTTTCTAAAGTTGCATTTTTTCTAATGTCCATTCAGTGCTAAGTTTAACACAAAAATGTGTTGCCGTTAGATTTGTCGGCACTAGGGCTCGGGGAAAAAAATGATGCATCACAAATCAAGAATTGATTTTACATTGATTCTGAGATTTTCTGAATGCGTCACCATTCTTTCTCGAGTGAGTTCTGAGCTTAGGTTTGAACAGCAGATGGCAATGCATGCTTCAGAAACGGCCGTACTTTCCAAATTCTTACACACACTTCAACCTAAATTAGTCAGTCAGATAATTGAAAAATGTTGAAGCGATTTAAAAGAGTGTTCACAGTGAGGTGTGTTTACATTGATCTGGCATCATAAAAGAGGTGAAATTACATGACGCTCTTCTTCATGAGCATTTAAGTGTAATAAAGTGTGCTCCGTCTGCTATTAAAATATAAGCACTGAATTGATTCCAGAGAGAAATGTGATGCATCCTGAAGATCCACAAATCAGTGCTACTCTGCAATTAATTAGATGAAAAATTGCACTTGCTTGAAAGCAATAAAAAGCTTGTTTAAATTAAAAATGTGCCTTTATCTGTCTTCAGGTTGGCACAAAAGCTGAAGAATCATTTGCTCACAGTTTACGAGAAAAGGACTTACTGAACACCGAGCATCAGCGTCTGATAACGCAGCTTCAGGATCAGCTTCTGACGTCCAAACAGCAAGCGGAGGAATTCAACAAACATCTGTCTGCGAAAACACAAGAACTAGACTACTGCGAAAAAGAGCTCTCAGCGTCCCGACAGAAAGAGCGCATGTCGTCCGGAGAGATCCTGCAGCTCATGAAAACTGTGGAGGACCTCCAGCAGCGCTGCCATCAGGGAGGCCAGACGGAGAGCGAGGCGCTGCGGAGAGTCGAGGACGACTGGAGCCGACGCATGGAGCAGCTGCGAGCCGAACTGGACGAGATGTACGGCCAGCAGATTGTGCAGATGAAGCAGGAGCTTCGCACGCAACACGCGACGGAGGTGGAGCGCATCCGAGCGCAGCACAGCTCTGAGACAGAGAAGATGGTCCAGCAGCATCAGTTAGAGCTGGAGAGGTTTAAAGGCCAGCTTTTCCAGAGCACCGGAGGCGTTAACGTGCTCAATGTCAAGGTCATCGAGCTCCAGCAGAAGCTGCAGGAGACGCAAGTGTTGCGCGAAAAGGCGGAGCAGGAGCTAATGCAGACGAGCGCAGAAAAACTTGGCCTGGTGCAGGACGTGGAGCGTTTGCGCAGCGAACTGGAAAAAGCAGAAATGCAGAGACCAGAGAAATTGCAACATGCTATTAGTGACCTACAGGTGCAGCTCGATTCGGCGCGAAAAGCCAACGTCGAACTAGAAGCCAAGCACGAATCGGAAATCACCAACTATAAAATCAAACTAGAAATGCTGGAGCGCGAAAAAGACGCGGTGCTGGACCGCATGGCTGAATCGCAGGAGTCGGAGCTGGAGCGCCTGCGAACGCAACTCTTGTTCAGCCACGAGGAGGAGCTGTCACGACTTCGCGATGACCTTCAACGGGAAAGCCAGCTCAATGTGGAAAACTTGCGTGACGAGATGGGCGTGAGGCATCGCGAGGCTTTGCGCGATTTCGAGGACAAGCTGCGATCTGTGGAGAGCGAGAGAGTGGCGTTAGCTTCTGAGAGACTTGCGCTGCTTGATGAGATCGTTGCGTTGAAAAACGACCTGAATAGTGCGACAGAAAGCAAGGAGCTGGTTGCTCAACTGAAGGAGCAGCAGGCGGAAGTCGAGCTATTAAGAGCGGATAGCGAAGAAAAAATCTCAACGCCAGCCGAGCGCGAAAACCTTCAGCAGGAAATCGACCGCCTTTCGGTGGAAAACGGAGAAATAAGCACGCGACTGAAAGACCTTCAGGACGAGATCGAGAAGCAGAGAAACACATTCTCCTTTGCTGAGAAGAACTTCGAGGTGAACTACCAGGAACTGAAGGACGAGTACACATGTCTGGTGAACGCTAAGCTAGAGCTGGAGGAGCGCTTGATGCGAGACGCCGCAGAGTACCAGACGAAGCTCAGAGATCTTCAGACGAGACGCGAGGAGGTGGATGGGAAGACGCTGGTGGAGAAGGACGCCTCCGAGCTGATGGAGAAGCTGGAGACAGCCGAGAATGAGAAGAAGAGCTTGACCGAGCAGCTCTCGCTGAGGGAAGATGATGTGAAACGTCTTGAAGAAGAGCTTAAGAGGACGGCGATTGAGAAAGACACTTCTGAGCTCACGGAGAAGCTGGAGGTGGCCGAGAACGAGAATAGAAAGTTGGTGGAGAGGCTCTCGTTGATGGAAACTGACATGAAAGGACTTCAAGAAGAGCTTAAGAACACACCGATTGAAAAAGATTCTACAGAACTGATGGAAAAACTGGAAATGTCTGAGAACGAGAAGAAGAGCTTGGCAGAGCAGCTCTCGCTGATGCAAACAGATGTGAAACGTCTCGAAGAAGAGCGCAAGACGACGACGATTGAAAAAGACATTACAGAGCTGATGGAAAAACTGAAAATGGCCGAGAATGAGAATCGAAAGTTGGTGGAGAGGCTCTCGATGATGGAAACTGACGCAAAACAGCTCAAAGATGAGCTCAAGGGCACACTGATTGGAAAGGACACTACTGAGCTGATGGAGAAGCTGGAGACGTCTGAGAGCGAGAAGAAGAGCTTGACAGAGAGGCTCTCGTTGATGGAAACTGACATGAAACGTCTTGAAGAAGAGCTCAAGAAGACTGCTACTGAAAAGGATTCTATAAAACTGATCGAAAAACTGGAAATGGCTGAGAAGGAGAATAGAAAGTTGGTGGAGAGGCTCTTGTTGATGGAAACGGATGTAAAGCATCTAGACGAGGAGCTCAAGGACACACTGATTGGAAAGGACACTACTGAGCTGATGGAGAAGCTGGAGACGTCTGAGAGCGAGAAGAAGAGCTTGGCAGAGAGGCTCTCGTTGGTGGAAACTGACATGAAACGTCTTGAAGAAGAGCTCAAGGACGCACTGATTGGAAAAGACTCTTCTGAGCTGATGGAGACGTCTGAGAGCGAGAAGCAGGTCTTAGCGGAGCGTGTCTCGCTGAGGGAAGCGGAGCTGGAGACGCTGAGGAGAGGCAGAGCTGAAGCGCTGGGATCTGGTGGGCTGAGCGCTGAAGAGAAGCATCACGCTTACATCTCTTCTTCACGGGAGGACGCTCTCGGCTCGTCCCTCTCCTCTCCGGCAGCAGAGCGAGCGCACACACGCGCACACACACACACGGCAGCGCGTGAGGAGCAGCTCTCGCCGTCTGACCGTCTCCCGTCGCAGGTAAGGCGATTGTTTCACGTCTGTTCTCAGGATGCAACAGTTGCTCTGCGTTTGTCTTTCGGCTGCGCTCGATTCGATGTAGATGCTTTTGAAAGCTTTCTCTGGTGATGTATGCGTGCAGCACTGCAGGTGAACGCTGTGGGAGGAATTGATGTGTGTTTGAGGAACGAGAGATGGTTTCGAATCGGCCGGAGTGCAGGGCGAGAGATACTGGGGTGGAATAGAGCGAGAGAGAGAGACAGATGAGCTTTATTCTGCCGTTTCTGTGAGACTGTTTGATCTCAGCCGCTCTGAAGGAAAATGAGTGAATATAGACAGCTTTGAAAGATCATCGTTTGCACTTCAACTCTTTATTTTTCCCCCAAAACTCCATTTATGTGAGAAACAAATGGGTCACATTTCACCCCAAATTCAAAAGATATTTTTGTTTAAAAGTCATATGTGTTTCCATACCACGTTTAAAGCCCATTTAGTTTTTTTTGTTTGTTGCATGCTTGTATTATATTATATAATATTATTATGTTTTATATATATATATATATATATATATATAACATTTTAATATAATATTTCTCAAGATAATTAAGCTCACTAATCCCCTAATTCTCCTTGTCATAATCAGTCTGGGTAATTTAATTAATTTTTTTATTTTATTTTTTTTATTTTTTTTATTTTATTTTATTTTTCATTCTTAAATTAAACAAATTCAAATCAGCAGTTATACAAATTATTATGCATCTTTTTTAATTAATATAATGGAAGCACAAAAGTAGAAATAATTCACAGTGTAGATAATCTAACTCTAATCTAATCATTTTCACATTACTGTCATGAGAGAGAGAATATGATTTTTTTATTTGTCAGTAATTGTAGTGTGGAAATTTAATTATTATGAAAAAGTGTCACCTGGCAACAAATCTTAATGGTCCTAAAATAGGCATAGTTGCTTTTATGAAGAAAAAACTATATTAATATAAATGGTAAAAAGTATAAATAAATATATATACAAAATTTTACTTTTTTATATCATTTTCTTTAAGAAATATAACACTTAATAAAAATATGTATTTATATAACATTTTTTAAAAATGTTTTTTGCAGTGTTGTGTCACAGTTCTTACACCAGTACTGACTTTAGATATTTAAATCTCAGTTAAATGGGCTGATTTTATGAATCTACATCATTTCCGGGGTTGTTGTTCAGTGCAGGGGGAAGGCTCTGTTGATATGTAAATGTGTGTGTGTGTGTGTGTGTGTGTGTGATGTGCAGGTGGAGTCGGGAGACGCTCAGGCCGATGGAGACGCGGTCCGAGCCCTGCTTGTGATGCAGCTGGAGGAAATGGACGGCTCTGAGCATGTAAGTGTCCTTCAGACTCTAGCTGTTCATCAGAAACTGATAGTAAAGTTCACAAATAACTGCCAAGAAATGGCAGGTAACACGCTGAACTTCACAAAATAATTTTTTCCCAGGGTAAAAGTGTGTGTACATGTGCTTGAGTGTCCTCTGCTCTTTGTGTCTCGTATAAAAGAGCCTCACAGTCTCTTGATGTGCTTGAGTGTGTGAGTGAGTGAGTGTGTGTGTGTGTGTGTGTGTGTTTGTGTTTGTGTTTGAGTGTGAGTGTGTGTGTGAGCGTTTGAGTGTGTGTGAGCGTTTGAGTGTGTGTGAGCGTTTGAGTGTGAGTGTGTGTGTGTGTGTGTGAGTGTGTGTTTGTGTTTGAGTGTGTTTGTGTTTGAGTGTGTTTGTGTTTGAGTGTGTTTGTGAGTGAGTGAGTGTGTGTGTGTGTGTTTGTGTGAGTGTGTGAGAGAGGTGTGTGAGTGTGTGTGTGTTTGTGTGTGTGTGTGAGAGAGGTGTGTGAGTGTGTGTGTGTTTGTGTGAGTGAGAGAGGTGTGTGTGTGTGTGTTTGTGTAGGGCTCATATGAATGTTTTTGTTAGATGTTTGTTTCAGATAAAGACTCACAAGACATCCAGCCTGAAAGCTCAGTGTTATTTTAGTGTTATTGAGACGCTGTTATAAACTAAATAAATATATTTTTATGATTTTAGCTTTATAGTAGTATTATAAACTAAAATATATTTTAGGATAAACAGCTAAAACCTTTATAGTTTTAAATTAGAATTATAAAATAAATACATTTTTAATATATATTTTTAAATGTTATTTATTTTTGAAGTTGGTGGTATGATGCAGACATGTTTTCTTGTTTTTCAGATCACTTTTCGCCTGTTCTCTGATCCTTTATCCTTAAATAAGGGGCTGGTTTTGTAGCCTTTGGTTTGGTGTGATGCTGCTCAGATTTGGGGCATGTTTCTGTGGACTAACTCTTGTATGTAAGCCTTCTTTAACCTCAGCTGTGTGTGTGTGTTCAGGAGGAGTGTCGTCTGCAGCTGGAGGCTCAGCGCATCAGTCTGTCTCAGATCCACGCTGCTCAGCTCGAGCTGCTTCGAGAGAGTCTGTCTGCGCAGACGCAGGAGATGAGCGGAGACAGCGGTCCGTCCACAGGTCAGCACACACTTCAAACACTGCTGTACATCTATTATTAACAGACCCAGTCCCATCAAAGAGACACTTACTCTGTGCACTTAAACAGAGAGCATTCGTGTCATGATAACTGATGAGATTAGAACACATCCCAAATTGATTGACCGAATTCCCAAAAACGTTTTTGTCATGAGAAGTCCTTTAAACAAAAGTTAAGTGCTTAGTATTGGTTTTTTTAATCATTTATAAAATAAAACTATTTAATAATAATCTTTAGTATTGACTTTTTTTTTAATTTTTACACAGACATACACATGTAATGTTTATATATATATTTATGTATATATACTGTGTGTGTGTGTCCAGTGAATTAAATATTTCAGAAATGTTTGCTGTTTTATTTATTTTTATTGTATTTAATATATTTTTATTTTACTTTATTACTGTTTTTACATTTAAAAAAATATATATATATTTTATTTATAATAATTTACTTAATATTAAGCATGTTCTTTTAAACAGTTAATATCTTTTGTTGTATAATCCAGATAATTAACTTCTTCAGAGATGAAAACTAGTGTCTGATAATCTTTTTATTTAGATCTCAAATTAAAAGTCATTTATTTTAATAAAATATTTTTCTAATTTATTTCTTATTTTTTATAAAACCCTTTTTATTAAATCCTGTTATAAATATTTAAAACTTCCCTTTGATTTCTTTTGCTTTTTAATTGGATCTCGATTGCTTTAAATCAAGAGTTTTGTTATTAATAATTTACTCTAATAAAACAGTTTATTATTATTATTATTATTTTTTGTATCACCTCACAAACCCTATTTTGTGAAGATTTCTCTATTTTATTATATTTCTCTTTAGTTGGATCTGGATGGTCTCTAAGTAAAATACTAGAAGAACGAATCAGAGTTTTGGACTCGGGTGATGTTCTGTGTGGGTCTCTGTGTCTTGACGTGTTTGTGGTGTCCTGCAGAGCTCAGGGCAGAGTTTGAGGAGCGCTCTGCTCGTCTGGAGGAGACTCGGAGGCAGGAGATGGAGCGTCTGAAGAGCTTCTATCAGCAGCAGATGGAGGAGACTCAGGAGCGCTTCAGAGCCGAGATCCTGCTGCTTCAGAGAAGAGTCCAGGAGCTGACCGGAGCCCGAGACGTCTTCAGGTGCTGACCTCACTAACATCACTTCACTACTGACCCAGAGTTCATTACAGTTACAACTCTCCTGCTTATCGTTTATGTTAGTGCTGATTAATCGCATCCCAAATGAGTTTTATTAACATTATACACTGTGCATTTCTGTTATATATTAACACACATACATGTATATTTTTAGGAGAAATGTTATGTTTAAGAATGTAAATATATATAATAAAAATAATTGCTGTAAGTGTGTGTATTTATATACACATAAAGAATAAACACGGTACACAGATATTATGTAAACTAACTTTTTTGGATGCGATGAATCATTTGACAGCACTAATTTATTTATTCAGTATTAATGTAATCTATTCATGTGACACTAAAGACTGGAGTAATGATGCTGAACATCACAGAAATACACTTAAACACAGATCCACACAGAACACAGAGGATTTTACATCATGATAATATTTACTGCTTTTACAGTATGTTTGATCAAATACAGTAAAATCAAAACAATTAAGCTAAGAATTAACTAACATTAAAAACATATGAAGTATTTTTATCATTTGGGGGAAAAAATACCTAAATAAGTCAAACTTACACTGAAGTAAAAATTAAAAACATAACTATAGATATATATATATATATATACACACAGTTTTTATTATTAAATATATATATATATATATAAACTGTAATAATATCTGAGTGATCTTAAAGTAAAGCTGCTGTAAAATGTGAATGTTTGCTCATGTTTTTTTATATTAACTTTAAAGTCTGGTGAGGTTTCAGCTGACAGGAAAGTGTGTGAGAAACACGTTTTGTGATCCGTCTTCTTTATTAAAGCTGTTGTTGTTGCTGTAATTAAAGTCAGGTTTCTCTCAGTCGCTTCGCTGAGCGCTTTAATGAAGACTCGTAACTTTCATTTGCTGTCGGACTGACATTTACTCACCGAGCCTGAAAACACAAGGCCTCTCGGGCTGTAAATTCAGCGCGGTGTGTGTGTGTGAGGTGTGTGTGTGTGAGGTGTGTGTGTGTGAGGTGTGTGTGTGTGAGAGAGCTGTGTGTGTGTGAGAGGTGTGTGTGAGAACAGTGCTCTGATGAGAGAGATCCAGCTGTTTCTCTGTGAGCTGTGCTGCCCTCTCCTGGACACTCGTCACATCACCAAACACAGCTCTTGATCGCATCTCTCTCTCTCATCTTCAGGCTCCTCGTTCGAGCGTATTCAAAGGGACTCTTTTATTTATTGGGTTGCTCTTTACTTGTCTTTTTGTACAGAGCTTTATCTTAAAGGACTTGCTGGTTAATGATAAAGAATAGAGATAATAAACAATGTGTTTTATCTTTTAATTAAGAATTTAACTAATCCTCCAGGGTATCACTTTTTGAAAATATGCTAAATATTTTTTAAATAAAGAAAACATGTTGTTGTTGTTTGACTTCATACTAAGGACAGTATAGAGCTTGTGTTCGAGTTGTTAAAGCATTTAAAGTTTAGATTTTCTGATGAAACGATCGAATGCAGATATCTTAAGATCAATAAATAAATCCATTCGTTCTCTGAAAGCCTGCGGAGAACATCGATTGTTAATCACTCCTGACTGTATTCATTCAGAAACAATACCTCATGACCAAATTCTATGAATATATCATTCATTATTATTATTATTATCATATATTTTTTTAAATCATATATATATATATATATTTTAGATTTATTTGCTATATAATCTTACACACACAATATTTAACATACAATATGTTAAATAATAAAATTTTTATTCAGAAAAAATCCATAATTTTAAAAATATTTATTTGTTTATTTATTTATTAATGTATATCAGTGCCGTGTTTGGAGACGTGTGACGCTGACTCTCTGGCTGTGTGTTTGTGTTTTCCCAGCATGCCGAGCGCCTGTCCTCCACTGATGACGAGCACCGAGCGTCGTGAACGTCTTCAGGTCAGTCTCAGCTCAGAGTTTCTCTCAGATCCTGTGTTTTTCTGCGGTGTGTGTGTGTGTGTGTTTAGCGGCCTGCGGCTGAGAGCTGCCCTACATCTCTCACACACACACACACACACACACACACACACACACACGCATGAGTGAACGTCTCTGTGCTCTTCATTCACACACTCGCTCGCTCTCACACTGCACACGCTTTGATAGTGTTTTTCACGTTACAGCCACGCTGCATGTTTGATTTTGTGCTCCACAGGATCTCTTTGGTCACCGTGTTAATAAAGCATACGCATACTTTTCATGATTTGTTACACTTTTAAAAAAGCTAATTCATTAAATAATAAGATTTCTGTAAAAAACTTAATTTCTATTTAAAGTAAAACTGTAGAATTTATTCACTGTAAAGCTGATATAATTTTTCTTTTGTTTAAAGCCATTACAATATTTTATAATGGCTGTATAAATACAAAAACTAATATACAGACAATTTATTTCTTTAACAATTTGATTTATATTTAAAAATATTTACTGTAGCCTAATTATTGTTTTTTGTAAATTAAATATTACTTCCGTTTTAAATTAAGACAAAAAAAGAAATAAATAGAAAAGACTTGTTAAAAAGAAGAAAGAAAAGCATTTATTCTGGACTGAGAGAACTTAAAGAGTGATGAAAGGAGATGAGCAGAGGGGTGTTTGAGTAGAGCTGACAGAATCTGATTTTACAGACTGAATGAGGCTCAGAGACACAACCAGGGTCTGATTACAGCCACGTGTGTCCATGAGAAAGAGCTCTTTCACACACACACACACACACACTCGGCTCCTCCTCTCTGTCCTCTGTGTGTGTGTCCGGCTCATCTCTCTGCTGTTTCTGTCTCAGGAGGAGGATGAGGAGGAGAGACTGAGAGACTCGTCTCCGGAGGAAGCTCCGCTCAGGGACCTGCAGGAGGAGATCGCCAAGGTGCTTCCAGACCTTAACTTCCTCACAGCTTCATGTTTAAGTGTTTGCTTCCTGTGTGAGGTTTGCATGAGCTTGTATGAGGAGTGCTGTTGGGAATTGTGCAGATTCTCAGCTAATGATGCGCTGAAATAATTTATCACTTTATTATTATTGTTGTTATTATTATTATTTTAACCAGATGTTTTGATTTAGCTCGTTTTCAAATATTTGCATGTTTTTTTAAACATTTTTTTATTCTCAGTTGATTATGAAATTTGTTTAATAATATTTAGCTGGAAACCTAAACCGTAAATCACATTTTGTATTTATTTATTTTAATATTGCATGCTTTTTGTCATTTATGAGGTTTTCTTTGGGCACTAGCAGTAAGTCAGGTGGTTGCTGATGATGCACTGAAATCATTTTATGTAAAAACATTTAGCTGAAAACTAAACCCAACACTGAAAATACATTACAATACAAATTGCACACAAATCAGTCACTGTAAAACTAGTCACTGTA
Source organism: Enteromius thamalakanensis (assembly GCA_032357475.1). Taxonomy (NCBI): domain Eukaryota; kingdom Metazoa; phylum Chordata; class Actinopteri; order Cypriniformes; family Cyprinidae; genus Enteromius; species Enteromius thamalakanensis. The sequence continues at coordinate 1,632,326 of JAUCMT010000135.1, read as the reverse complement.
AATCTTTCAACAACAGATTGTAGTAAAACCGTGAGGATGTAGTGTGCATTGGTGTTTATTTGGTGCCGTAACTAATAGTAAAGAGGTTAATCTTCAGGAGTCTGATGTTGTGGATGTCTGCTGTTACGGTGTGTGTGTGTTTGCTGGGTCAGGTGATCGTGCAGATGTCGGTGGAGTTTGCACAGCAGACCGAACAGGCCCGGATCAGCAGAGAAGCTCGCGAGACCAGCACCGGCGTACAGACGGAGCGCAGCGAGGATGAGGAGGTCAGGACTCAGAACTTGGTCATCAGTGAAATCTCCTTTATGAGAGTATGAGCTCACGTGAGAGTCTGACTCGTGTGTGTGTGTGTGTGTGTGTGGATGATCTGTAGGATGAGTGTCGTTTCGTAGCATTGAAGCCCTTCAGCTCACATTAACTGCATGAAAACACACACAGAGTTTTTGAGGAGATGGGAATGAGCGTGTTATTTCACTGATTTTAAACTCCTCTCAGATTCATTCTGATCTTTACATTCATGCAGAACATCATGTGTGTGAATCGTGTGTCATCAAAACAATCTACTGTACGGCAGAAAACCAGTCACTGTGTAAGGAAAGGTTACTTAATACAACACTTAATACAAACCAGTGCTGCCAAACGATCAATCCCAGCAAAAATAAGGGCTTGTGTTCTGTCAATATTTATAAGTATGTATTAGGAAAATGTTTATTTTATTTAGTTATATTTGATGTTATACATAAATATATGTAATATATAATATATGTATATATTAAATGTATGCATGTGTGTGTATTTATATATACATAATCTACACACACATGCATTATTTAAATAAAAAATAGAATCTATTATAAAAATAGATAGAAAAATAGAAGATTAATAGATTGACAGCACTAATTGAAACACAATATTACCTGAAATACATTATGGAAATATAAAAACTGTAATGTAATAAAATATGAATAAATATTATTTAAATATTGTACATACCTGAATATTACAATATTTAAATAATTTTATGCTAATAATGTTTTATTTTTTTATTTATTTTTTTATTTTGATTTTATTTAAGCCAGTTTCTCAACATTTCTCTTTCGTTTAGTTAACCTTACGTGTTAAAAATAACAAAAATCTATAAAAAAAATTAAATAAAAAAGAAAAGAAATTATTAAAATGACAAAAATGCAACAAAATGGCTAAAACTAAAATAAATAAATAAATCTGATAATATAAAAATGAGGAGATTAACTGATACTAAAAGCCCGTCAGTGTTATCTATTGATCACTATATCAGCGGTTTATGTGATTAATTCTGCTGTTTTGTTGTCTTTAAATGCTGGAGCTCGTTAAAGTCCGGTGGACTGTTCTCGTTAGAGCTGTGGTGTGGGCTCTCTGTATTCTTGTAGTTATCGTTCTTGTGTGTGTGTGTGTGTGTGTGTGTGTGTGTGTGTGTGTGTGTGACTGCTGACGTCTGATGATTGAGTCTAACACTGACTCCACAGTCTCCTGAAGAAGAGCAGAGCTTCATCACTGAACACACAACACAGGAGGAGGAGTTCAGAGGAGAGAGAGAGACGGCCAGTGATGATGAAGAGGAAGAGCAGGAGCACACAGAGATCCCAGCCGATGATGATGATGAAGAGGACTTGAGCTCTGAGGCGCTCAGATCGTCTCACACTCTTCAGCTGGAGGCGTATCAGGAGCAGAACACACTCCTGACGGCTCAGATACACACACTTAGCCAGCAGCTCCTGCAGGTGCACCACTCTTCCTGTGGAAGCACTTCCTGTTCCTGTCTCTCTCTCTCTCTCTTTGTCTCGCACGCCCAGACCGTCTTCGTCCAGACTGCTTATGAAAGTCAACATGAAATAGAAGTCTGTTTACGTCACAGCTCCTGAAAGAACATGTCTTGTGGGCTGTTGAGCGTTAACCAGCAGTCAAACAGCTAGTTAGTCATTGTTTAGGTCAGGAATTTCCAAACCCCTTCTAACTAAAATACTAACTTGCCTCCCTGCATTTTTAAGTTAATATTTTATATATTTAACAACATATAACGGTATTTAACTTTTGTTTTATTTTCATTATTTTCATACATTTTTATCATTTAACTTTTTATTTATTTATTCATTTTAAAGTGATTTATTTTAAACATTTAACATTTTTATTATTTCCTTATTTTTTTAAGTTTATTTTAAGTCATTTGTTTTATTTTATTAAATTAACTTTTAATAACAGGTTTATTTTCATTTAAAACATTTAAAATTTGACTTTTTATTAGTAGTAAGTTTTTTATTTATTTATTTTTATTATTATTATTTGGTTTAATTTTAAAATGGATTTATCTGTATTTAAGCTTTTTTTTTATTTTTTATTCTTTATCGTTTTAATTTGAAAATATTTTTATTTTAAATTTATATTATTAAATAAATTGCTCATTAGCTTTATTTTGATTTGTTTTATTTTTAAATGATGTATTTTAATTATTTTTATATTATTATTTATTATTATTATATTTTTTATATTATTATTTTTCCTCAGCTCAAAACCCCAGTTTACTGCAGTCAGTGCTGTCATTTATGCTGGCTGATGATAATATTGATGTATAAATCAGCATGAAAACACGTTCCCACGCTTAACGTCTATAAAGTGGGAGATTTCCTAAAATCAAACAAGATGATGAGCCACACTTTATCCATCAGGACTGAACAGGATCATGAAATGTTTCGCTGGAATATAATTGGTTTTGATTTCATGTTGACTTCTGAGTTCTGTCAGGCTCGGTTCCTTGTGAAGTTTTCATGAGTTTCATCTTTGTTTGTCTGCGGTTCTTCAGATGGGATGCTGTTAAACTGTGAGTGTGTGATTCTGCTGCTGATTGTACGTGTGTGTGTGTGTTTGACGCAGACGGAGCTGGAGCTGCAGCAGATGAAGGAGGGAGAAGACGAGATCGAGAGACGGAGAGATGAACACCTGCTTCCCAGCATGCAAAGCAGCAGCACACAGACGGAGCAGGTATCGTAAACAATACACCTTCACTCAAAAAGAGCTCATCCAAGAGATCTGATGCTGAAAAATAATAATAAATGATTATATACATAATATATGAAAATTATAAACATTTGTGAATATGCAACTGTAACTTCCTGTCTGTGCCGTCGGGTGGCGCTCTGCTCTCGGGTGCAGCTGTTGCTATGGCAGCGGAGTCCAAGCTGCTGTACTGTTGTGCTGAATTTGACTGTGTGTGTGTGTGTGTGTGTGTGAGAGAGAGCCGCCGCGCTCAGTTTGATAAACACAGCGGACTCTGATCAAATGACGGGCTTCTTGTCTGCTGTTTCTTTTCTGCCTGTTCATAAACTCCAGGCGAGAGAGGAAGAGGAAGAGGAGACGAAGGGCAGAGGTCAGGGAAGAGCCGTCACATCGGACCCAGAGCTCTCGTCTGATGTCATCACAGCTGAGAGGTGAGCGCCAGTCACTGCTCATTAATAATTTAAAGTTAGAGATTAGAATCGATTTATTAAAGGTTTCATTATTTTAATTTTTTTATGTGTTTATTTTTCATTCTTTATTTATTTGAATGTTAAATTTAGAATTCAGCCTTGTACAGTCATACACACTTTCCCCAAAACCAGTAAACAAAACAAAAACACACACATGTTGCTGCTGTTTCAGCTCCTGGTAATCCTTTCAGTGGCATTTTGATTTGTTTATAATTATTTACTACTATTTTTACGTAATTTGTAGTATTTTATCGTTTTGTGTAATAATAATATTATTATTATACTCAGCAACTGTTATTTTAAATTTGAAATAATTTATTTTAATTTTAAGTGTTTTTACAATTTAATCATTTATTTATTTATTTATTTATTTTATTATTTTTAGTTTTATTTTAATTATTGTAATTATTATTAAGATTTTATTTTAAAATATATATGTACATTTTTATATTACACTGATTATTATGTATTTATTTTACATTTTTCTGATTTCATTAATTTTGTTTTTTTTTATTTTATTTGGTTTGTTTTTATTTTTAATTATATTTTAGTTTTACATTTATTTAGTCCATTTTTGTAAATTATTTTGGTTTGTTTTTATATTAAGATTATTTGTATATTTATTCATTCTATGATTTAATACTTTGCCACTGTTATTTAGATTTTTTTGTTTTAATTTTAAATACATTTTAATAAGTTAATAAGTGTGATTTTGAATGATTTTGATGAACTGGAGGGCTTATTCTGGTGTGCTCTCTTTCAGGGATGTTCTGCGTAAGACGAACGCTCGTCTGCGTCTGGTGCTGATCGATGTCCTGAAGACCACGGCGGCGGCGGAGGAGACCATCGGCCGTCATGTGGAGGGCATCCTGGAGGCGTCCAGTAAGAGTCCTCTGGAGGCTGGGTGTTGCTATGCAGTTGCTATGGTACCTGGAGGTGGTTGCTAGGGCTGGGACAATACATTGATGCAGAATACATCATGATTTCTCTGGAATAGATTTTGAGCGTGTATTTTAACAGCAGATGCCGCAATTGGCAATGCATCGCCGTACCGTCCCAGCTCTAGTGGTTGCTAAGGTGTCGCTATGTGGTTGCTAGGCTACCTGTGGTGGCTGTTTGGTTGCTCAGACACACATAAACACACGCTGCTCGTCTCTGATTGGGTTTGGAGGATGTTCAGCAGCGTCACGTTACAGGGTTACTTCCCCCCAAAATGAAAGTGTTGTCATTAATCACTAGAGCTGTCTTCGGAGCACAGTTTACGGTATTTTGGCTCGTGTGTGTCTCATTGACTGCCGAGACACTACGGTGACTCAGAGGAGACAGAATGTTGAATAAACTTGTTCATTTTGTTTTCTTTCCGTAAAGCAGGTATGGTTCAGTGATAGATTTAGAGACGTGACGAGGTAATAACAAATGACGGGACACTTTAATTGATGTGTGCTCCTGCAGGAACCAGTGAAGCCGCATCAGATCCTGTCCGTCTCGTTTGTCCTTCTCTGTTGACTCATTGTCTTTGCATTGAGGCGTTTAGTGTTTGCTGTGAAGGTGAGGTCATGTGACCGGTGGATGGGTGTGTTCACTCTTTCAGGACAGCTTTATATTAATATTAAAAACTTAGCTTGCATTTTATATAAGATTTTTTAAATTAATGATATTTATTATTTATTTGAATTTGAGTTTGTTTTAATAATTTTTTTTGTTTCTTATTAGTGTCTACAAATTATGATTTTTATCATTATTTAAGGTTGGGTTTTAGTTAATATTTAATATTTTATTTCTAAATAATATATATATATATTTTTTTGTTATTTTAGTTAAAAATGTTAGTATTTTGGGTTTTATAGTCTTATTAACATACTATTATAATTTTTAATTCAAAAGATTTTTATTTATTAATACATTTTGTTGTTTATTATTATTTTGAATCTTTTTTTATTTATTAATCATAATTAATATTGTGTTAATATTGTAATATTTTGAATAATTCTTTATTTAATTATAAATATTATCACTTTTTGTAGTTTTAGTAATATTCAAATTATTGAAATATTAAAGTAAAATTATTGGATTGGATTTTTATTATTATTTTAAATTACATTTTTTATTATGCTTTATTTATGAATAATATTTGATTGTTTATTGTAATATTAGTTTAAGTTTTAATAAATTTGTAGTATGTTGTTGTCATTTTCAGTAGCTTTAGTTTTGTTTAACTCGTGTGAAAGCATGTTTTTTATAATGGTTTAAGTTTCTGCTTTGGTTTTAGTGTAATATAATAGCCATAATAACTCTATTAACCCTGATATGAAATGTAGAGTATCACACCCTGGACGCCTCGTATGGTTGAATGTGAAACGGACACTCCTGTAACTCAACACCCAAAACACACAAAAGACCCCGAGTGAAACCACATCTTTATTGTGTGAGGTCATCCGAGCGACTCATTCTTTGTCATTTCGTGCATTCATCAGGAGTTCATTAAGTCTTGATCTCTTATGTCTATCCTGTGTGGTTTTGAGAAACATCAAAAGCTGGACGGGGTTAAAGCTGTGTGCTGTTGGGTTAAGATGTAAAGACTGATTTCTGTGGTTCTGGATTGTTTTGATGCGGCTCCTCTCTTGTGTCCCGCTCACAGACGTGTCCTCAGAGACCTTCTTCAGCAGAGAGACGGGAGCTGATGACGGCAGCCTGTTTTCAGCCGAGACCGCGAGCGATGAAGGCCTGGAGCTGTCGCTGAAGATCCAGGGGGCGGAGCTGCCTCCAGAGAGGGAGGAGCTTCTGATGAGCCTGAGCACACGCCTGCAGAGCGCCGTCGAGAAGCTGCTGATCGCCATCACCGAGACCAGCTCTCAGGTACTGAAGAAAAATAAAATGCAGCACAGTTTCCACAAAAACACCACGCCACACAACAATCC
>JAUCMT010000135.1:1578407-1612739 GCA_032357475.1 Enteromius thamalakanensis | reverse complement strand
TGTCTCATGGTTCTGAAGTATAGTGTCTCATGGTTCTGAAGTATAGTGTCTCATGGTTCTGAAGTATAGTGTCTCATGGTTCTGAAGTATAGTGTCTCATAGTTCTGAAGTATAGTGTCTCATAGTTCTGAAGTATAGTGTCTCATAGTTCTGAAGTAGTGTCTCTCGGTTCTGAGTTTATATCTCTTGGTTCTGAATTAGTGTCTTGTGGTTCTGAGTTTATTTCTCGCGGTTCTGATTTCGTATCTCATAGTTCTGATTTAGTGTCTCATAGGTCTGAATTAGTACTCATAGTTCTGAATTAGTTCTTGCGGTTCTTAGTTCGTATCTCACGGTTCTGGAAGATGCTTTTCTGTGGTTTAGTGTGGTAGGATGCTAAGCGTGTCACATGGCTTGTACGGCTCGTGTATAAATGTAGTACTATCTTCTGTCCTTCAGGAGCAGGCCGCGGACAGGGAGCATGAGCGAGATGTCTTCCAGCAGGAGATTCACAACCTGGAGCAACAGCTGAAGAATCCCACCAAAACTCAGACAGGAAGTGACCGGCGAGACAGAGAGGTATGACACCCGATCACTCAGCTAGTTTCACTCTCGCTTTTGTCCTCAGACACCGAGCTGGAGATGGAGTCTGATACCAACTCAGAGTATTGATTTACACACAACACCTCCACACACTACAACACCAGCAGGAATTAGTCATCTCTCTGTTGATGTCTGGTTTGTTAGGAAAGGGCAACTATTTGAAAATATGGAATCTGAAAGAGCAAAAAAATCTAAATAATGAGAAAATGACTTTTCAAGAATGCATATTACTGATCAGAAATTAAGTTTATATATGTATGTATATATATATATACTGTATATGTGCAGTGTGATCAGCAGGATGTTAAAATTGCTTCCAGTCAGTAATAACATGTTAGGGGATGTTTTTCAGTGTCAGCATGTGCAGTAACAAAGATAATGAGCAGAATCACACTCAGTTGCCAGGCAGCGACACACACACTCACACTCTTTGTCTTTTATACACGCTCACTCACTCTCTCTCTCTTTCTCTCACTCGCTCTCTCTCTCTGTCACACACACACTCTCTCTGACGTGGGTGTGACGTGTGTGTGTGTGTGTCTCAGGTGCAGGAGCTGAGCGCGGCGCTGCAGGAGAAGGCAGACTGGTGCAGTGAGCTGCTGCTGAGTTCGGAGCAGCTGCAGAGAGATGTGTGTGAGAGAGACGAGGAGATCGAGACGCTGGGAGCGCGCCTGAGAGAGCTGGAGCACACGCTCATGCACCGGGTCAGTGTGTGTGTGTGTGTGTGTGTGTGTGTGTGAGAGAGGCAAGGACATCAAGACCCTGGATAGATGTTTCTGCTCGTGATGCAGAGCTAGCGCTGCTAACTGAGAGTGTGTGTGTGTGTGTGCGGATGCAGCGGTTCAGCGTCACGTCTCTGCATTGATGCTCATATTCTGTTTCTGGGGTGTGTGTGTGTAATGTAGTAGTGATTTGATCAGGCGTCGTTGTTATTCTCAGTGTTTTTAGTGTGTTTCTGGCGGTCACAGCTCATGATCAACCTCATGAAGCAAGATTTGGAAAATATTGTTGTGCACTTTTCTGTTCAAGTGACCTTGAGTTCTAAAAATATCATATTTGTATAAATAAATATTTATTATTATTATTATTTATAATTTCTAAAACTTTTAATTTGTAAAAAAAAAAATTCTTCTTTCGATTTTGTTCTACATTTTCAATGCTGTTATTGTTACTGTTATGATTATTTTGAATATTGTTTTGTCATTTAATTTTTAAAAATATTATTCCAGTTATCTTTATTTTGTTGTCAGACATTTTATTTTGAATATTAATATTGTTATTACAATTATTATTATTATTATTATTATTATTATTATTATTATTCAATTTCTTTAAATATTTATATTTTATTATTATTATTATTATTTATGTATTTCAACTTTTATTTTGAATATGATTATTATTACTATTATTTGTTATATATTATTTACTTTTGATTTAATGATTGCCGTCTAATTATGAACTCCAAAACTATATATTTGTTAAAATAGTAGGTAGACAACTAATGCTGACTGGATGTGTTAGTTTGGGGTTCACAGACAGTGAGTGTGTGTGTGTGTGTGTGTGTGTGCAGGTCGAGGAGGTCCAGCATGTGTCGATGGCGGGCAGAGCAGACATCACTCTGGAAGCACAGCTGCAGACAGAGAGAGAGGCTCTGGACAGGAAGGAGAAAGAGGTACTTCCTGTCGTCTTACCCATTCCAGCACCTCCGGGTTGTTTTAGGACACACTCGAGTGTTTATAGGGAGCTCTTCAAGTCTAGACCTGGAAGCCTCGAACAAAAACAGTTTTAAAAGCACAAGAGCAGAAAGCATCACTTCTGTTGTTTATCCTGTAACACATTAAAACATAACGCATTAACTCACGAGCCTGATAAACCTCGTTGTGGAGACAATATCTGTTTCCATGGTAACAGTGACTATTATAGGTAGTGTACAGCATCACTGGAAAATCATGGTCATGGACAAAAATCAGTTTCTGTATGCAAGCTTTATATATATATATATTCAGTTGTAATGGTTAAGTTTAATGTAGTAGAAATTGGAATGCATGTCAATACGAAAACGTACATTTATTACATTATATTTTTTAAATCCCTATGAAATCAGTTCTTTCCAAATACAGCAAAAAAGCTCATCTAATCAAATCAACTCATGAAACAAAAGAAGAAAAAAAAACATTTAATTATATAATAAATAATATATTATTATTACAATAATAGAACCATATAAAAAGTATTTGTTGTTTTTTGAATGTGTGATTTCATACAAATGTATTATAAAAAACAGTGACAGTCAGAAGAAGGTGTAGCATTAGCAATTAAATTATTCTTTACAAAAATTGCTATTTAAAAACTTTTTAAAAACGGAAAAAAAATGTAAAAATGTGGTGACATTTCTTAAAAATGTATAACAGTGGTGTCTGTCTCTTTCTGTGTGTGTGTGTGTGTCTCTGTGTGTCTGTCTCTCTCTGTGTGTGTGTGTGTGTGTGTCTCTGTGTGTAGATCGTGAATCTGGAGGAGCAGCTGGAGCAGTTCCGTGAGGAGCTGGAGAACAAGAGCGAGGAGGTGAATCAGCTCCACATGCAGCTGGAGATCCAGAGGAAAGAGATCAGCAGTCATCAGCAGGATCTTCAGACCCAGGCCCAGCTTGCTCAGGTCTGTAGCTGTTCCTGACTTCAGCACACACACCGTTAGTGAAGAGAGATCCAGAGCGCTGCTGGGGTGGGGAATCAATTCTGTTTCTGATCCTTAACGATTCCCAGTTCCCAGTTCAGTGTCTCTGGAGCACACCAGCACAGGTGTATCTGTAGAAACACACAGCACACACTGGGTCAGCATTATACATTTCTCTGAATGATTTGGAGATTAAGTAAAGTTTATGTACAGAATACAAACTATGGTAGGCAATATTTTAGTTTTTTTCCGATTAAATTAAATTTACAGTAAAATACCGTACTCTCATTAGCTGATATAATATTAATACAAGCTTTATGGAGTACTGTAAAGTAGAGGAATTTACAGTTGACCAATTAACAGGTTTTTACTGTAGCTTTTTTATATTTATATACTTTTACTGTAAAGTCATGCTATTTGTTACAGTGTACTATAAAGATCAGTAATATTCATTGCTAAGAACTTGATTTGAGCAACTTTAAAGTGATTGTCTCAATATTTAGATGTTGTTGCTCCCTCCTGTAATTTTAATAGTTGAATAATTCCTGATTCTGGAACTGGAATTGATGAATGATTCCCGACCCTCAGCGTTACTGCTGTTTAACATCCTGTGCACTTACTGTATCTTACAGTTTTACAGTATCTTACCGTTATCGTCCTGCTGTAGATTTAGCTCAAACTGCATTAATGTGCATTTATCATATCTCTTTCAGAGCAAAGTCTGTCATCACACTGATGAATAACTTCTAGTTTAGTGTTTTGGGTCTTGTTTTCCATGACAAATATTTAATCAGGTAGATATTTATGTTTGTTATAAGCTGGAACTCACTTAACGTGTTCTTCATATTCTGATGCTTCTGGTGTTAATGCGTCATGGTTTAGAAAAAATAGATATTCGTTCTGGAAAACAAGTAAATACAAAGTTAGAGAATCATATCTCATACTGTCTGTCTGATATATGTGTGTGTGTGTGTGTGAACGAGTTAATGTTTTATTGAAGTCAACATGAAATATTTGCAGTTTAAAAATACATTTTACAAGAACAAATATCTGCCAGAATGTTGTTTTTCTGATCATTTAAAACATACATTTACTTAATTTAAAACTTTAAATATATTAACTTTATATATAACTTTAAACTTCATTCATTAAGTAATTTTTCCTTTGTGAGTAAACACATTTTTATTGAAGAATATTTACATATTTGAACAGAAACTACAAATACAGAGTAACAAATAGAGTTTGTGCAGTGAAGGAAAAGAAGTGAATAATAATAGAGATTCATAATGTCAGCAGAGAGTAAAATATTAATGAGGGATTATGAAGACAATAATTTTTCTTTATAATAACACGCACTGATGAATTATTAACATCTAGACCTGATTAATGCAGTAAACGGATATTGAACCGTGGAGCGGGTCATCAGCAGCAGGTGCATCTGTAGCAATAATGACCCGTTTCCCTTTGATGCTAAAAATCATTCGCATATTAATCAAGATCATTTTCCATGAAGATATTTATGTCCTACCGTAAATTTATCAAAACGTCATTTTTGATGAGTAATACGCATTGCTAAGAGCTTCATTTGAACATCTTTCAGTCGACTCTTTGTTTTGAGAGACAATATCTTAATCATGCAGTGTTTCTACTGAAGCACAGCTATAGATAACAAACTGCAAATATGATATTTAATAAACACATTTGCAGCTGTTTAAAGGTGATTTACTCAATATGTAGTTTTTTGTCCAGATATTAACCTAACTAACCGCACATTACTGCACTACATCACACATCAGTCTCTCGACTGCGTTCCTTATTTCATGTTGACTTGAATATGAGATCATCTCCACGCTAATCTTAGCTCCTGCTGCAGTCTAAATCACCCCCGACAGACGAGACTGTCCTAAATTCAGAGTCATGTGATGATGTTTAACTCTTGAAGGTGTTGGAGGAGAAGGACAGGCAGATAGCCGTCCTTAACGAACAGCTCGCTAAGCGTCAGCCCGTGGGAACAGAGCCTGAGAAAGAGGTAAAGGCGTATGTGTATGTGTCAGCCGCGCACACATATGCATACAGCAGCAGCCGTCTAACCCGCGCGCGCGTCTGTGTGTGTGTTGTCTGGTTTGGTGCCTCTCATGTCTTCTGCCAGCTTGTGTTTGAGCAAGTGGAGAAACGCGTGAGCTTGTGTTTGAAGAGTGCATGATAGAGGACTGCATTCTTTAAAGCGTATTATTTGCTGTTATTCCGAGCAGACCGGTCCATCTGAATCATCTGGAGGGATTGGTTTGCTCTCCTCTCCTTGTTTTGATGTGGTTTGGTGTTTTACTTTAACTCATCTCACACCCTCCTGGTGAAAGTACTCACCCCGAACCCTTGTTTTGACTGTGGAAGATGAAATCAGATGTTTAGCTGCTCTTTTCCACACAGTGACACGTATATTATTCTGAATATAACGCATGTATCAGTGTTACATCAGTATCATTTATAGATTTTGTTTTATTAAAATTTTGAATTTATTTTTATTTATTTTTGTATTTTTATTTTTTTATTTTCATGTTTCAAATTTAGTTTTAGTTAAGTAATGGAAAGCAAACAATTATTGCTTTTTAATAAAATATCTTTTTATAATATTTTAGGTAACAATGTAACATGTTTGTACAGTAACATTTATAATAACCCTGTCATGCTGTACACAGAACTCCAGGTCACTGTTTGAAAGAGAGAAGTCCTTTTATTGTCTGATACGTCTGTTTGTTGCCTGAAACAGTCATATGGGTTGATGATGACAGAATATTTATATTTGCATGAAATATTTCTTCAGGAGTGTTGCAGCACTGATATATTTGAGACATCTTCAGTGCATCATCAAAAATAGATAATTTGTCATCATTTAGTCACGCTCATGTTGTTCCAGCTTTAATATTTCATTTTTTTAATGATCTACAAAGAATGTCTGAGCTTCAGTTTTTCCTATGATGAATATGTTTTAACCATAATAATTCATATGAGTCATGCTCTATATTCCTCCTGAAGTCATGTGATCAGGGAACTCTTCAGTTATTCAGAGGATTGGAAAAAAAATATATATATATATATGATGTTAATATTAATATGAATATATAGAATATTAAATTTGTGATGCATCAATATTTTAGCAACCAAAAAGAATATTCACCATATTTTTCTTCTGTAAACCTCCTGTGTGCAATACTTACAAACATTTTCTTTTGATTACAAATAAAATCTTAAATTGTTCAAAATATCTTAAAACACAAAAAAGCTTTTTTTTGTACAATTTCATTATATATATGCACATATATGTGTGTATAATATTATTAATCATTTATTTATTTACTTATTTATTTTACAATAACAGCTTTGTTATTATTAATACATTACTAGTATCAGTTAATATATTATTAAATTGTTACAAATTAAAATAAATGTATTAGACTTTATTTTTCATTTAAATTTAATTAAACTGTTGAAAAGAAATCCAGAAATATTAAAATGTAAATTATGGGATAAATATAATAGAATTTGGGGAAAATGTCTTAAAATAAAAAAAAGAGAATGTTGTTTTTAAAAAATAAATAGATATTTGAGTAGGGCTCCAAAAAAATATTTGTTAAATTTTTAATATTTTGTAATAAATATTTCTTTTGTGAATTCAATTGCTTTTTGATAACTATTTAATTAAGTCATGCAAATGAGTTCTGAAAAAAATAGAATAAATAAAATGGAATCTTAATTTTGGTAAAAATAAATAAGTAGTTTTGGTGCATCATTACGTTTAATACTGCTTTCTGACTCCCGTCAGGATGAAGTGATCAGTCTCTGATAGCATGTGAAGCTGCAGCTCAGACATCACTGTTATGAGATGGATCTCATGTGATTGAGTGTCAGTGAGCTGATGTGGTGTTCTGCAGGCGGTGGAGCTGAAGGACGAGCTGGTGGCCGAGCTGCAGGCGCAGGTGGAGTGTCTGCGGAGCGAGCAGCAGCGTCTGAAGAGGAACAGTGAGGAGGAGGTGGAGCAGCTCAGCTCCGTCATTGAGAAGCTGCAGCACGAGCTCACCCTCATCGAGCACAAGCAGAGTCCAGACGAGTACGACGACATGAAGCTGAGGATGGAGGAGGCTCTGCGGGACAAGACCGCCACGCTCGTGGTGCTGCAGGCCCAGGTCCAGGCGCTGGAGGAGAGCGCCGGGTCAAAGGTCATGAGCCTGAGTCAGCGGGTGGAGGAGCTGGAGACCAGCGTGGAGGAGAAGGACTCGGAGCTGCGCGCATGCAGGCGAGTGTTCATTACCTTCAAATAGTCTTTGACCACCTTATCCTGCGACTGGGTTGCCAGGTGTCAGAAGTGTAAATCCCCTTATTGAGACGACACTGACGCTATATCAACATGCAGTATCCTTACTGAGAAAATAATACAAGGTAGGTTAAAAGAGTAAACTCTGAATTCATCAGAGGGAAAACAACAATCTGGGGTTGCCAGATTTCAAGAGTTCAAAACTTTGATGAAAAATATTATTTGACGGCCTTTTTATGACTAAAACAACATAAAGACATGAAGTTTTCAAAACAACTAAAATATAGTTTGACAAAATAAACTTCCTAATTTCAAAATTTCTCCATAGGAAGAAATTTCTCCAGTGTGGTTGCCAGTTTTCATGAGTTTAAATTCCCATCTAATACACATTTCCTTTGTCGTTATGAAATATATATTTTTTTTGCTGTTTTATTCTTAGATTAATTTAACACTTCCAGTGACTATAATAAGATGCAATATCACTTACAAAAAAAAGTAAAATCCCTCTGTTTTCTTCAATAAAAATAAAAAAAGGGGGAAAAAAAATCTTGCTTGTATTTTTGCCAAAATTGCAAGAGCATAAATCCCTCAAATAAATGACAACAGTGATCAATAATTGCGGTTTGCGGTCAGTTTATACAGCATGGTTAAAAAGTGTCTTAGTTTTAGAGTGTGACAAACATTCCCAGACTTTTGGTCAACTAAAGCTTAACTTAGCCCACGCTAAAACTAAACTTCCCATTACTGCAGGTTGAAGGTGGAACAGGCTCAAGCAGACGCTAATGCTCTGTATGCTAAAGTGTCTCAGCTGGAGGATAAACTCAGGGAGAATGTGGCCGCCGTTCTGGTCAGTCAAGCTCAACTGGAAGCCATCCAGACCCAAACCAAAGAGCTCCGCACTGAGGCCCTCGCAGAAGAGGCCATAGGCCCCAGCGCGCAGCTGCGGTCGGAAGGCCTCACGGCGCAGGAAGAAGCCTCCACAGGGAGGACCAGTGTGCTGACGGAGAAGCTGAAGGAGCTGGAGGAGGGTCTGATCGGGATGCAGAAGGACCAGGAGCTTCAGAAGCAGCTGTTGAGCAGCTCTGAGGAGGATGTGATGGAGTATGAGAGGAGGTTAGCCGTCATGATCGACCTACTGAACCAGATGAGAACCAGACCGAGCCGCCACAGACCGCCGCTGACACCCGCAGAGGTGCGTCACTGCTGTGCTGACAATTATTAAACATTTCACCCAAAACTTAAAATGGTTAATTATTAAAACGGAATAAAATGTTTGGGTGAACTAACACTTTAAATAAATAACAAATGTGATTGATGTTCTAATGATAGTTTATAGGGCTGCACAGCTGCGTTACCATATCAGTATGACTATATAGAGGTCGACTGATATTTTGTGATGACCGATATCGACATTTTTGGATAATCTGCATCTGACGATAAGTTTTTATATTTGGCTAATAAATGGGACTTTTATTTTGACAGGACTTAAAACACAGGAGCTACCTTTCATCATAACTATTAGTTACTTTTAGTTTAGTTTATTTTAACAGTGCTATAACACTTTTTTCATATAAAAATACTGTAGTAGGATTCCAGAATCAAGAATTTCCTATAAATCCTATAATTGCAATAAATCTGTTTATTTACAGTTTTAATATTAATTTTAATCATTATTTGTCCATTTTACAAGTTCAAATAATTTTTTTACATTAATTTGTTTACATTAAAGATTTATTTAGTAAATATTATAGCAGATAAATATAAATCGCATTGCAATTATAAATGTCATTTACTATCTTTAAATAATAATTAAATTATTGATAATGTACATTGTTTTTTGATTTAAACAATAAATAATATATTTTTAAATAATGTGATATCATTGCTTTATATTATGCTATTGTTTTTTATGGGCATCAGTCATCAAAACAATTATAGTGTTGCAAAAAATGTATATAGGTAAAATAATAATTGTTTTGAGTATCATTATTTTAATTGAATTGAATGAGAAACATTACTGTTGTTATATATATATATATACATTCACTGTACAAAAAGAAACAAATTGTATGTATATAATTTTTAGCAGTCAAATGACAATATTCATGACTTCTTAATTTCTTAATTTCTTCTTTTTTCTAAAGTCAAACCACAGAGCTTTTATTTTGGCGGAGAACACTGTTAATGAACAGTGGCGTGCTTCGCTCCAAACATGCGGCACATATATATTTCTTGCATTAAATCTCAGCGTTTGTGATTTTAAAGTTCGTGATGATTATATTTGAGATGATCTGAAGAGATGTTTCTGTGTCCAGGAGTCAGGTGACAGCGGTCAGTCACTGTCAGAGCTGCTGCAGGAGGTCAGAGGTCAAGCTGCGTCCGCTAAAGAAGAGCTGAACTGCTACAGAGAACTGAGCCACAAGCTTCAGGAAGAGATCGAGGTACAGACGCCATGATCTGAGTCATCATTCACCGTAGTTTGACTTTAGTAATATTGTTTTTGCAATATTTATTATTATTTTTAAAATGTCTTTATAGTTTGTTCATTGGTTCGTTTAATGTCTGATGCTGATGGTTTTGTGTGTTTGGTCATCAGATGAAGGAGAGCACGATCACACAGCTCCAGACTGCTCTCAATCAGGTACAGGATCAGCTCACTACACCTCACTAACTCAGAACAGGCTATAATAACTGAATAAATGATCATTTATGATTCACTGCTGTGTTAGTAGCTTGTATCTACTATCGTTGATCACTCATGAAAATATCTAGAAACGGTACTAACGACTGTCCAGGACATTATCTGTTCCAGCAGCTTCCTGTGAGAGTAACCTTGACTTCCTGTTCCTGCTGCAGGTGTCCACGAGCACACGTGAAGAAGACGCTGCCGAGATGACCAAACTCCTGGTGGAGCTGCAGGAGGTCAGAGGTCACGCCAGCAGCACGCTGCAGGAGCTGGAGAGCTGCAGGGGTCAAAAGGTCAAGCTGCAGGAGCTGCTGCAGGTGTCCAAACTACACATACATGACATTAATCTCCTACATATGAACGTGTGTGTGTGTGTAAATATACACATCCACAGTACACACACATTATGGAAACACAGACTTGTTTAAATGAGTGTTATCAGAAATGATTTCAGTAATTATTAATAATAAATTGTTGTTTGTTCAGGAGAGAGAGATGAGCATCGCTCTGCTGAAGGACCAGCTTCACAGGGTGAGTGTCCTCCGGTGGATCTCACTCGTCTGACAGACGCTCACTCGCTGTGACCTTTAACCTCTGCTGCTCTCTCCTCAGGCATCACAGGAGGGTGATCAGTCCACGGGGGAGCTGCTGGAGGAGCTGGAGGAGGTCAAAGGTGAAGCGGCCGCCTCCAGAGAGGAGCTGAGGAGCTTCCGGGAGCGCAGCCTCAAACTCCAGGAGGAGATTCAGGTACTTCCTGTCTACTTCTAGCTCCGCTTCCCTTCTGCTTCTCCGTAGTGCAGACAGTTCTACATAAAATTGAAAACAGAGATATAAATGTAGTAGAACCCGTATTCTAAAGTAATTTCTTCACATTAATAGTTTTTTGAAAGTAAAGAATTATTTTTTTACTTAATTTTTTTAAATTTAAATTATTTATTTAATAAATTTTAATAAGTATTTGAATGGGAAAGTTTACATGTTAACAGTTATAAATTTTTTACTATTATAGTTTTTGTTGTTTTTAAATTGTTTTAAAAATAGATTTTTTTTGCAAGTGTTTCCTTTTGATTTGCTTTTGTTTAAAGAAAAAATATCATTTTAATTTTACATCCTTATTTTATCATTTGTATTATTTATGACATTTTATTCAGAATTGTATTTTTTATTAATTTCACATTTTTATGATTTAATTTCTTTTTTGTAATTTTCTTATTTGCATAGGTTTGGGTTATATATTTTAATGTATAATTAAAATAATTACATTTAGTTTTATTTGTTATATTAATAAAAAATAGCATTCATATAATTTATTATGATGACTTTTTATGTATTATAATTTTTTTAATTATTTTTACTTTATTTATTATATTTAAAATTTTCATAGTTTATTAATTTTAGTACATGACAGTGTTGAGAGACGGCAGGGAAATAATGCACAGAAGTAAAGAAGAAAACCTGAACTTAGCTGAGTGGTCAGTCCAGATCTTTCCCAGAAGCACAGACGGGACTCAGTCGATTGGTTTGTCTCTCTCAGGTCAGAGACGTGTCCATCGCTGAGCTGAAGGACAAAGTTCAGGAGCTCCAGAACGCTTTGACCAGGACCTTCGAGGAGTCGCTGTCCCAGCCCAAACAGAGGGGAGAAGACGGAGAGCATCATGGGACGGACAGAAGCACGTCTGTTCCTGGCAGGAGCTCCACAGAGCTGCAGGAGGTGATGGCGGGGTATGAGGAGAAGATCGCTCAGATGCAGGAGCTGCATGCGGCTGAGATCCTGGACATGGAGGCCAGACACATCTCTGAGAGCGAGAGCCTGAGGAGAGAGAACCAGCAGCTGGAGGACGAGTGTGGAGCGCTGCGAGACGCCATACACACGCTCCGGAGCGCACAGGTCAGACACTTCTGTTTCTATTAATCACTGACCGTTGTGTTACTGCTTTCGTCAAGCTCCGTGAATAAATAAGGTATTTTATTATTTTACATTTGTATATTTAATTCCTATTTTTTAATGCCAATTTTCAATATTTTTTATTAAAGTTTTTATTTTTTATATTTTATGTATTTTTTATCTTGTTTTTATATTTTGTTTTTATTTTTATTTGTTTATATTTTTGTTTAATTCGTTTTTTTTTATATGTCTTTAGTGTTTTATTTATATATATATATATATATATATATATATATAGTTATACATTTATTAATTATTTTTTTTTACTATTGTATTCAGCAGAAATGTTGCACTGACTAGTTTTTATTAAATAATACGTTATATATAATATAGTGTTATGTTTTCTGTTTTCATTTTAGTTTTGGTTTAATGAAAATAAAAATCTGTTTTATTAGCTTTTTACGTGTGTGTATATATATATATATATAGATATTTTTTATTAATTTTGGTCTTAGTTTTAGTTATTTTAGTACATAACGTTAAACTAAATAAAAATGAGAAATGTGGCCTCAGCAACTAGCTAAAACAAAAAGGTCAGATTATCTTTAATTAAACCAAACCGTTTAGTTTTAACCAAACTTAAGATAAAGATATTAAGATAAAGTTGGTTGAAATTTTCTTTAAAATAAAATAAAGTGTGTATATATGGTGTATTGTTTGTTTTTTCTCAGTCTGCGTCCGTGAGGTCTGAGCGTCCAGACGTCTCTTCGTTCAAAGATGGATACACCAGCGGTGAGAGATTCAGAATTACTACACATGCTGATATTTGTTTAATCTTATGAGTTAATAATTCGGATCGGTACATATGCTCTTTAGCTCTCCAAGTCTGCGTTTATTTAATTACAAAAACAGTAAAAACAGTCGAATGGGTCCCTGATGAATAAAAGTGTTAATTGTGTGTGTGTGTGTGTGTGTCACAGACAGCGGATCAGACTGGGGTCAGCGAGCAGCTTCTGATGCTCCTCACCTGCAGCAGGAGAACCGCAGCACACCTGAAGGAGCCCGGCGGGACCCGGAGCCGGACGTCCTGCCCGACAGGATCAAGGTGAGTGTCTGACCGCGAGCACTCGACCAGCTCACGCAGCAGAGGAGGGCTTTTCTTATCCATCACTGATAGATTTCTAAAAAGAGTAATCGATTACTCGGGGGTGGGGCTTGTGCAGGGGGTGGGGCATGGCTGGAATAGAAATGGGGCGCATTTAGGCCACGCCCACACTGCAATCCAGGGCTCTCCAGTGACTGTGTTGTAGCTGGAAACTGCTTTAGCATTAAAAGTTAATATCTCAACACGTGCTTTGATTAATTAGATGTGTGTAGACTGGATCGTGTCTGTTGCTCCGGTCTCTAACGGAGGTGTTCTTACAGAGCCTGCTGCGCGAGGTCCATCAGGAGGGCATGCAGGTGCTGTCTCTGTCCGAGCTGCCTCTGAGCGAAGGAGCTCCTCAGAGCTGGAGCAGAGAGAGAGACGCCTTCATCAACACCCTCGAGTCCCTCACACTCCTCATCAGCAGACTGCAGACACACACACAGGTGAGCTCACACACACACAACTCTGTACAGTTATCTTTGTGAGGACATACATTGACTCAATGTAGTCTCTAGCTCCTGATCCTAACCCTACCCATCAGAACCAAGTGCTTTACCTAAACCTACCCTTTACCCAATCATAACCTGACCCCTACAACCAAGTCTTGACCCTCAAACAAGAAAGTGTTCTCAAAATGTGAGGACCGGACAAAATGTCCTCACTTTACAAAACTGTCCTCACCCTGATGATCTAAAACTCAAACACACACACTCACTCACTCACTCAGGTGCTCTCTGTGTTCAGGTGGATGGAGACTGGCGGGCGGAGCTGCTCTCAGGTGTCCAGCGGGTGTTTGTTCAGGAGCGAGACGTGCTCAAGAACATCTTATACTCTCATCTGGAGCGACTGGACACGGCCGACGCAGTCATTCATCTCAACCAGCTGGAGAGAGCGCTAGCCGAGCAGGTTAGCACGCGCCTTTGTTACTCAGACACCAGATATTATAAGAATATTTTTTAGAGCAATAGAGTTGATTCATGTAAGTGAGGAGAGCTAAATAAAGTGAACTATGACACATTATAGCAAAAATATTCTGCGTACTGTAAGATTTGGGAGCAGATTGTGTGAGTGTGAGCCGGTGTAGTAAGGGTGTGTGTGTGTGTGTTCAGGACGCGAGGCAAAGGGAGCAGATGGGAGCGCTGTTCTCCGCTGACAGAGACAGTCTTCTCTCAGAGATCCAGCAGCTCAGAGATCAGCTCCAGGAGCTCACAGCGGAGCAGACACAGCGCCCCCAGCAGGACAGAGACGGTAACACCAGCACCAGTCTTCTCTATAACCACTTACTAAGCAGTTAGTTACTTTAATTTAATTACTGTTGAAAAGGTAAAGTAAAGGATTACTCTCTTTACCTGTCATTTAATACTGTGTGTAGAATATGTATAATACAATACAATACTGGATTTAACATCAACATATAGGGCCGGTTTCCCGGATAGAGATTAGATTAAGCCAGGACTAGACCTTTGCTAGTTTAGGACATTTAAGAATTTTTAGAAACATAAAAATGCATTATCTGGGAGCATTTTAAGACCAAAAAATAACAATAATGTATTTTAAGATATCTCAGTGCAAGCCTTTTCCAGTTTAGACTGCTCTTAACATTATTTTAATCTAGGACCAGTCTTAAACCCTGTTTGGGAAACTGCCTAAGTTTAAAATGCTTTTTATATAACCTTCTCATTTTAAATACTTTGTTGAGTTAATAATAATATTAGCAACACTTCAGTGTCCAGTTCTCACTATTAACTGGTTGTTTATTAGCATGATTATACTGGGATATTGACTGTTTATTATTCTTCTCTGCAGCGTGTGTAATCATCAATTGTTTATTTGAAAGAATTAAAATTAAAAGTGTTCTTGTATCTTGTCGAGGTTGATATTTACTGTTTGCATTCTAAATCCTAAGTAATTAAATACTGTTAAAATTAGTGTCTTTGTTACCTATGTACTAACTGTATAGTTAGGGTGAGGGTTTGGTTTAGGGTTGTTGGCATAGTTTATTGTTGTTACTGGTAAGTATATGTAACATTTAAGAAGAGTGTTACCGTGATTTGTACTCTGTTGAAGATCAGTAACTAATAATGAATTACTGTTTTAGATTACCCAGCACTGCTCAGCTACAGCTGCAAACATATGTTTATTACTGTGTTGATCAGGAACAAAGAGCGAGAGGCTGCTCGAGTCCGGCTCTGATAGACTGGAGGAGATGAAGACTGAACTCAACCAGACTAAACTAGAGCTAGAGAGCACTCTACAGTCACAACACAAACACCTGAAGGAGCTCGACACACTCCGGTAACACACACACACACACACACACACACACACAGAGACACACACACAGAGAGACAAACTCTTGGCACGCAAGGTTGTTTTAATGCAAGTAAAATATTATATCATTATTAAAACGTTTATTAAATAAAATCATAATAAGGTAACAATACAAATTATTTATTACATTGTGTTATACATTTATATAAATTAGTAATTAAAAATAAACTTTAAGTAAAATTGTTATATATGATGACATTTTAATGATATTTTATAATATATACATATATTGTTTATATTTATCTAAATGACTAAAGTAATTTATAAATAATATAACTTCAATAATACAAAAACTTTCTTTTTTGTTTTTTTTGTTTTGTTTTTTGAGGATTGCTCAACACAAACACATGTACAGTTATTTACTGTAATTATGGCAGTCATATATTTGCCACTCACTGTAGTGCCTTCAAAGTCACAAACATACACAACTGCTTACAGATTAAAGTGTGTGTGTGTGTGTGTGTGTGTGACAGGGCGGAGGTCTCTCTGAAGGCTGCTGAGGTGGACACACTGAACGACAGACTGTCTCAGGAGCAGAAGAGATCCAGAGAGCTGCAGTGGGCCTTCGAGAAGGAGAAATGCAGGTCTGACAGGAAGCAGGAGACAGAGAGAGAGGAAGTGGAGGTAAAATATAGAGTGTTTATATTGATGGGTCAGGGAAAGTTAATGTTACTCCCTTAAACACGTAACTAGTTACGTTACTCAGTTACATTTTATGTAAAGTAATGTTTTACCTTTTGAGTTACCTTTTAAACCTGGGCAGAGCTGTCAGTCAGTAACTGAGAAACAAAGTAACTGGAGTTATCTGGAAAAAAGGAACTCAGATATTTCCCTCTAAACTAAGAAGCAATCGTGAGAGGTGTTTAACTGAGCTGATGTGTCTCTGCAGGATCTGAAGCTGTCTCTGGAGGAGCTCTCGAGCGCTCTGGAGAAAGAGAAACAGACTTCAGCTCGGCTCCGAGAGAGCAGCGTCTCCTCAGAACTGCAGGTATCCTCATTTCATCAGTCCTGTGTCAGAGGTCATTTAGTCAGCCTTATCCTATTTAGTTTTATTTGTTTTATATTTTACTCTACCTGTAGTCGTTACATTTTAAAATGTTATTAGAAAATGTAAGTTTATATAAATTTAAAATGACTTCCGCACTGATGAGAGTGTGTGGTTGCCAGATTGCTAAAAATAAGCAAACCTCCAGGCAGAAAAGGCACCCTTGTAACAGCGAAGCTGCTTTGAACTAGCAACCGCACTTTTGCCAAAGTTTTTATTTTTTAATACTTTTTAGTCTCGTCCTTTTTTGTAAAGAAACTGCATGTTGATGTAGTCATAGTTATTGTTTATCGACTTTATTGTCTTTGCTTCATCTTAGTCATGGGAAAAAATCGTTTTGGTTCACGTTGACACTGTTATGAATCCAAGGGTGCTGAGGTGTGAGCTCTGGTGTGTTCAGGTGCAGTTAGAGGCTCAGAGAGCTCGCTCGGAGGAGCTCAGCGGGGCTCTGGAGAAACAGAAGGAGCTCAACACACAGCTGCTGCAGCGCTTCCAGACCAGCTCCACGTCACACACACAGCCCGAGACACAACACACACTCCTGCAGGCCGAGGACACCTGCAGCCAGGTCACAGTATTCATTACTCAGATTGAGAGTTTGGATTTCTTCATTAAAAAACATGTTATTAAAATATAAAAATACTTAAGAACATAATGTATTCCTGGGATGTTTTCAGCATCATCACTTTAGTCTTCAGTGTGTCCTGATCTTCAGAAATCATAATAATATACTGATTTTTTATTAGAATGATCTATGTTGACAACAGTTGTGCTGCCAGATATTTTTATTTACATTTTCAGTTAGTTTTGGATGAATAAAAAGTTTAACTACTCGTATGGTAGTGTGTATTAGATGCTAAACATCAGAAGCGTGCGTGCAGGTGGAGGCCGGGGTCCTCTCGGTGGAGTCTCTGCTGCAGACACTGCAGGCGCAGCTGGCCGAGAAGCAGACGCAGGTGGTGCAGATGATGGAGCAGCTGGAGACACACAAGCTGGAGGCACTGCAGAGCAAACGTCAGTGGGATGAGGAGAGATCCGCCCTCACTCAGGACCAGAGTGCACTGCGGGCGACACGTGACGGCCTGCAGAGACGGGCGAGTGAGCTGCAGACAGAGCTGGAGAGAGAGAGAGATGGCGCCAGGAGGCTGGAGAGAGACCGAGACAGACTCCAGGAGACACTGAGACAGCAGGAGGACAACCACCAGAGCGCCCCGTCAGAGGATCGAACCCGCGACTGGGTGTTGCAGATCGGAGACACTCAGTCCAGCGGCCAGAGGTCAGATCCTAAACACATGGAGAGCATCCTCAGCAGACTGCAGCTCATCGCCACTAAGATCAACAGCCTGACCAGCGAGAGTCCAGACAGGTACCACTGTTAGAGACATACGGCTCGCTTACACTGAGTGCTGCGGTACGGTACAATTATGTCCGTTTCCACTCTCAGAAGTTGTGACTGGTTCCAAAATAGCGAACCACTTTTTTGGTACCCTTCCTAGCACAGCAAAGGTGTTGCAGCCCATGACCCGTGTGTGTGTGTGTGTGTGTGTGTAGGTTATCTGGGGAAGTGCCGGACCGGGACAGTCTAGCATGGTTGCACAGTAATGTACAGGATGTGATGTCACTGTTACAGCATATCCCATCAGCCCCCTCTGCTCTTCCGGAGGTGAGTGAGCACATTGACACTGTGTAACAGCTTGTGGCTCATTCATTTAACAGATCTTTGTAAATACATGTTTGATTATATAAATGTGTGTGTGTGTGTGTGTAGAGCGCCGCTCTGCTGGTGGGAGGATCATCCAGTCTGCTGAACGAGCGTTTACTGAGACAGAACGCTGAGCTCACGGGATTCGTTAGCCGACTGACGGAAGAGAAAAACGATCTCAGAAACCAGTTACTGAAGCTGGAGGATGAGCTGCGCAGATACAGACAGAAGAAATCCACCGCAGAGAGCGTGAGTCAATGAATCTGTGAATGAATCTGTGAACAAATCAGATACAGACAAAAGAAATACACCGCAGAGAGCATGAGTCAATGAATCTGTGAACGAATCAGATACAGACAGAAGAAAACCTAAGCTGAGAGCGTGAGTAAATGAATCAGGGAATGAATCAGTGAACAAATTGGTTAATCAATCAGTGAATCAATCAACGAATCAATCACATACAGACAGAACAAAACCAGTGAAGGAGTGAATCCGTTACAGACAAAGAAAACCCCTGATGAGAGAGTGTGTGAATGAATCAGTAGTTCTCTCTCGTAGGAGCTGATGTTAAGTGTACATCCGGTGATCTGTAGTGATGATGATGTTGTGTCAAACAGAGCTGGATCCGGCCTGGAGCAGAGCGTCAGGACCTGCTGCTGTTTTCTAGCGAGCGTGACTCGTGGGCTCAGGAGAGAAATCGTTTGGAGAAGTCTCTCCGTCAGGCCGAGACAGAACTGACCCGTCTGAGAGCAGAGATCCGCTCCGAAACGCTGCGGGATCTGACCGGAGCCGATCTGGACAACACTGCCCTCAGGGTGAGTGCTCGCACACAAACACAGACACTCGTGTGTCTTACTGATGAGAAAAACTTCTGTTCATCTGACACACAAAATCAAATACCAACAGCACATTACAGTTGCTCTCTTGTGTATCTTGAAAATATTTACATGCTCATATTTATATTAATATTATGTATATTATAAATAATATAATTTTTCTTTAAATATATACATGCATGTTTGTGTAATTAATATGTATATGCATAATAAATATACTCTGTGCACAGGTATGTTATAAAAAAAACAAAGAAATGTATTATGGAAGCAGTTAATAATTTGACGACACCAGTAATTTCTGATCAGTAATATGCATTGCTAAGAACTTCATTTGAAGGTGGTTCTCTCAATATTTCTCAATTTTAATCTTTTGCATCCTCAGATTCCAGATTTTCAAATATTGTCAAAAAACAGACATCAATGGAAATATTATTTAGTTATTTTAGATGATGGATAAATTTCAAACAGTTGACACATATTAGATGTATTTTACTTAATTGATCAAATTGAATTGTAAGCATTAAAAAGGAGTCCAGAAGTATTAAGCCGTAGCCTGTCTGTCTCTGCAGAGGATGTATGGGAAGTACCTGCGCGCCGAGAGCTTCCGGAAGGCTCTGATCTATCAGAAGAAGTATCTTCTGCTGCTGCTGGGAGGCTTTCAGGAGTGTGAGGAGGCCACGCTGTCTCTGATCGCCCGGATGGGCGGCCTCCCAACAAACACCTGTCTGGAGTCTGTGAGCCGCCAGCGCCGGGGTCTTACACGCTTCAGATCGGCTGCTCGCGTCGCCATCGCACTCTCCAGGTACACACACACACACTAACACAAACACACACACCTCTACAGGTACAGGTAGAAATGAATCATGAGCCACTTAAAAATCTGTTAAAATGTGTGATGATTCCAGTCAGTTGAGATGCCAACAAATCATGATACAGCTGTTTATTATGAACTTTTATTTAGATTATGAAGTAATTTAATTCACTTTTAGTATTTTATTTAAATTATTTATTTATTTATTTATTATTTTTTACATTTTTATTGTAGAAGTAAGAAATATTTGTAGAATTATTTATCTTAATTTTATTTTAATTTTCTTTATTTAAATGTGACATTATTGTGATTTTTGTTCATTTATATATTTTTGTTGTTTTTTATTTTAAAATTATTAGTTCATTTGTTAATTTTTGTTATATTTAAATATTTTTCATTTTATTTGTAAATTTTGTGATTTAAGTTGAATTATTTTAATTTTTTTTTAAATGATTTATTTTTTGTGAAGTGTTTTTAATGTAAATGTAATTATTTTTAAAATGTATTTATTTTCATTTTTCCTTGCTTATTTTAAAAGTTATTTACTTCAAGTACTTTTTTTTGGTTTACTTTTATTTTACAATTATTTATTATAATTTGACTTTTTTCTTTAATTTTTCATTTTTTTGTTTTTTAATACTTTAAAATGTGTATCTTTTATGTTTTATTTTGATATATAAGTAAATTGAATTATTATATTTTCCTCGAACCCTAGTTTGGGAGTCCCTCTGTTAAAGTCAGAGTTGACGGAGTCATTAGTGAGATGTTTGAGGTGTAAATGTGGCGCCGGAGTCCCAGAGTCTTGTGTGTTATCTCGTGGATACTGATGGTCTGCTGATGAACACTGTCTCCTGCAGGATGAGGTTTCTGGTGAAGCGATGGCAGAGAGCAGCCGGAGGAAGTGTGACGTCTCCGATCGTCAACAGAAATGGCCTCGCTCAGATCACAGGTGACAGTCTCACACACACACACACACACACACACACACAAATAAATAGTAAATAGTGTTTTATGTTTCCATTAAAAGATAATTACCATCAAACATCGTGGAAACCCCAAGACATTGTTTTTACAGAAGTGCTCTCATTATAACGTTAGGCCTATGTATGAAAATTAATGTTCTGCGTTTCTGTTTTGTGCTGCGCGCGCTGAGCATGATCAGTAGAATGAGTTAGTGATGTAATGGTTGTGTTGAAGGTGCTGATGTGAGGAACGAGTCGTCGTACCTTCACCCCGGAGCTGTGGAGGGGTTCAGAGAGAGACGAGCGGCCAGCCGTGGACGCACCGGACGAGACTCTCCCCGCTCCGCCGCTTCACTCCAGCACAGGTGCACACACACACACACACACACGGAAACAATCACACATTAGATACATCACCCCCACAATGTCAGTAGTCAGTACTGCGTTTGATGAAGAGAGACGTTAAAGCTATGAGTCACTCACTTACTGGATTCATTCAAACAGCTTCATTTATTTACAAACAGATCAAGTGACCTTCTTTCTGAATGAGTCACTGAATCATTTGCTCACTTGATTCATTCGAAACTAATCAAATAGTTGTTTTCATGAATGAATCACTGAATCTTGATTATTTTAAACAGAATCTTTTAGAAACAAATCAAGTGACTTTCTTTATGTTCTCATTTTGTTCATGAGCTAATTCATTTAATGAATAAAGAGTCTTTAAATCATTGAATTACTTGATCCGTTCAGAACATTAACTCTTTTAGAAATAAATCATAAATCATATGCCTGTCTTTATGAACAGTTGATTCATTTAGAAACAAATCTTTTTGAATGTCAGTGAATCATTGACTGGATTGGTTCAAGAAGTGAAAGAGTCAGTGGTGTCAGGGTCAGAGGTCGGACTGGTCTGGACGTGTGTTGATGTTTGTGTCTGCAGGTTTCAGTTGGTGTCCGGTGACGGAGGAGGCTTACCGTGCTCACACCTGCAGAACTACGACCCTGACCGCGCTCTCACAGACTACATCTCTCGTCTGGAGGCTCTGCAGAGACGTCTGGGCAGTGTTCAGTCAGGTGATTCAGCACATCCACTGCCTACGTTCACTGATCGTAATACTGATCCGGAAAGAGAACGTGGACAAAAGTCATGCTAGCAACATGCTAGTCACTTGCTAATCATGCTAAAACATCTTACCTAGATGCTAGTCATGCTGACACAATGATAGTCATTTGCTAATCATGCTAAAAACATGCTAGTCATTCTAGTCACGTCCCAGATAGCACACGTACATCTAGGAGACATCTATTTGACGTCTGCATTTACATCTGCAAGACGTATTATTCAGGTTGTTTGCTCATCTGCAGTACGTCTATAGGACGTCTCCTTTTAGATGTCAAATAGATGTCTATTAGATGACTTTAAGATGTTTATAATTTAGAATGTATGTAAAACTGACATCTGTAAGACATCTGCCAGACGTTTGTAGTCAGCAGATGCTTTCCAGATCAAGAGATCTTTAACAGACATCTTGCAGACGTACGTGAGCTATCTGAGAAATGTTAAATTTTCCTTCGAAATGAGAAATTGTTCCCAATAAAACCCAGCAGTTAACTTGAGGCATTGTTCCTCAGAACTACATTAACATATTTCATTTTGGTCATTTGTGCCTCATCTCGTTCTGGTCAGTTCGATCAAATGGCTTCCCAAGCCATTCAGTACAACGACGAACTGCGCAACACTAAAGGAGAGATCGCAGAAATCAACCGCATGATCAGCCGTCTGCAGAGTGAGATCGAGGTCATAAAGTCTCAGGTCAGGAATGTGCTACAATATCTTTTGCTTTACCATAAACCCACGGCGGTCGCTAACTTTTCGACACTACGATTGATTTAGCGCGCTAATCTGGAGAACCAAATAGCGGAAGCAGAGGATCGTGGTGAGATGACTGTGAAGGAGGCCAAAGGCCGTATTAAGGACTTGGAGGAGGCGCTCCAGAGAGCCAAGCAGGACATGGCCCGCCAGCTCCGCGAGTACCAGGAGCTCATGAATGTCAAGTTGGCGCTGGACATTGAGATCGCTACCTACAGGAAGCTCCTGGAAGGCGAGGAGGACAGGTAATGCCACGAGTCCTACATTAGCACAGTGTATAAGAGGGTGGAACTGAAATATTAGCATTGATAAATATTGACCGTCTCATTTTTTCTTACATCTTACAGAATTGGACAGCAGCCCGTTGTAAACATTCAAGCTGTTCCCAACTACAGTAAGTGTAAATGGACTGTTATTTGTTACAACAATGGCCACGTTATGCAAGCACTTCTACATGACACTGCCCATGGCATTGTACAGTACGATCTTTCCCTCTAGAGGGGGTTCTGGTTTTGTTTCTGATTTAAAAAAAACAATACTACCAATGGGATATATGGAGATACTCTTGAATTTTTTGACACGTCTTGGTCAAAAGGCTTCTCAAAAGTATTTGCCGCTGGTCCATTCCTTTATGAAACAGCCAATTCCAAACAATTGTCCATGCCGAAATCCAAGCCTGGCTCACAGTTTGTCTGAAAGAGGACATTCAACATCACGTTACAAAAGAAAAATGGGTCACAAATCCCATTTCATGTTAAGTTTATTACCAGACATATAATGTGATCGTCATACACAATCTGAAAACGTTTTGTTTTCATTGTTTAATCGAATGGCTGCGTTTCTTTACAGGTTCCAGAGGGATGAATGGTTTTCAGCAGAACAGCTCTCCATCCCCTAAAATCCTGATCAAGACTACTGAAACCAGAAACAACACCAGATTCAGCACTCACTGAAGTGTTAATCATCATTAAAAAAAGCTATACTATACCTACAGTTAACATTAAATATAGATGTAGTTTTCGTTTTTGACTGTCTTTGAATCAACGAGAAGAATCCCAAATTAATTTTCTTAAAGAACAAAGACACTGTGTTTCATTTAAATGATTCAATATAAATATACTCACCAATTAAATGAATATATGGAATGATTTATTCTACAGAATTATTATTATTTTTTATTTCTGAAAAGGGAAAAACACAGCGCATGAGTGCAATACAATCAATGCTTTTAAAAATAAATTTTTTTGTTCCTTCAGTCGCATTTGATAATTTACTTTGATAATTTAATCATGAATGATCACATCCAAAATAAACTTTTATGCTTTAATAAAATGTGTGTGTACTGTGTATATTTAATATGTATATATAAATACACATGTACATATTTCAGAACAAATATGGTATGCGTGTATATTAACAAAATAATGTAAATTATACATACAGGCAAATACATGTAAACTATTTCAAAATATAAACTGCATGTGTGTGTATTATATACATAATAAATATACACGGTGCACGTATTATGTAAACAAAAACAAGTATTTTTGGTGCATGATTAATGGTTTGACTGCACTGTTTTGGACACCAAGTGTAAGCAACATCAGTATATCTTGTATACCTGCAAGCTGATCCACCATCTCAACAAACAGGTCAGATTTCACCAGTTAAAAAACATGACAGCGCAGACAGTCCTGAAAAAGAAATCATAAATTTGTGAGGTGAGAACAAAGACCTAATGTAAGATTGGTTAGTGTCAAGAACACAAACCAGAAGAAATAAAAACCTACCTTGTATAACAAGAGAGAATTCTGATGTTCTCATCAGTGCAATTTGAGTATTTCTTCCTGTAAAACCTGTTCAAACGTAACCAAACGATTGATTATCTGGCTTCAGGCAAACACATAGGACAGTCCATGTGGACTCTGTGACCGTAAAACACGATATGATATGATGATATTCTTCATTTTCCTCGATGCTCCCATGTTCTCAATAGCTCGAAGCTTCAGAAACTCACACAAACACCAACAACAGCCTTGGGAATAATTTCTGTATTTCAACAGAAACGGTTTCAGTTCCTACTGTGATCCTAATTATGAAAATTAGAGTAATTTTGAGGAAGACAGGAGCTGTTTATGTCTAAAGGGGTTTAACATTACCTTGAATCAGGCTTTAAAATCACATCCTGTAGAGCTTGGAACCACAAATACTTACTCTTATTACCTCAAATGCTCCTAATGAATTTACATTTACAAACTCTATAAAGCTTAACTAAGGGAATTATATTTTATCTTACCAAAAAGCTTAACAATTTCGTAGGCAGCTCTCCTTGTCTAAAATGTCATTGTTTCATGTATTTATGGTATTTCACTTGATTTGTTAAAATTGGCGTGCCTTAATGAAACGTTAACGTATAAAAATAATCAGTAATAAAAATAATAAGAAAGCGAGACCGTTTGTTAGACCGTTACGTTTTGTCTGTTAATACTTGAATTTGACCGAGAGCGCGGGAAAGAGTTCTGTGACGTTCATTCTGGAAAAGCGCGCCGATTTTAGTGTACATAGGAAATTATAGAGTCCTATTATTTAAGGAAGGATGCTGTAAATTAACCAAAAGTGACGATAAAGACATTAATAATGTTACAAAAGATTTATAAACGCTGTTCTTCGCAATTCAGAATATTAGAATGACTTCATAAGGATCATGTGACTGGAGTGAAGCAGCTAAAAAAATAGCTTTAAAAACACAGGAATAAATTACATATATAGGAATATATATGATTTTAAGTAGTAAAAATATTTAAGAATTAATTTTGCTGTACTTGCAGGACTAGTAAGCAGAATGTACGTATTTGAAATCATTAAGAATGTTACTTTTACAAATATTTGTAAAAGGTTTAACAGTAAATAGACTAAAAACTAGAAACATTATAGTGGAGTATAGCATTTATTACATCAAATAAAAAAAAATGAGAGCATGTGCTAAAAGAAAAAAAAATTACTATATCCATCTGTCTGCAACAGCTAATTTATAAACCTATTTTCTTCTTAATAACGATAAGTATTAATATTGTTACAAAACATTTTTTATTTTTATTAAATGCTGTTCTTCTGATCTTACTATATAGTTAATATTGTGTATATAAAGCAGTTTAAATTCTATTTATATGCAACGCTTTAAGAAAACAGTAAATAAACTAGACATTAGAAACATTATAGTGGAGTATAGCATTTATTAAATAAATAAATAAAAAAAAAGAGTATGTGCTAAAAGGACAAAAAAATCCTATAGGCTATCCATCTGTCTGCAATAGTTTAGAAATATAAAGATAATACAGAGGACAAACATATTTTTCTTATTATTACCAATAACGATGAACTAAAAATGTCTTGTATCTGTCAGATACTGTTACTAAAAAACATGTAAAATAAAAATGGTAAAGCACACATCTCTAGTGCCCTCTTGTGGTTATTAAATAGAATCACAATCTACAAGACTACAGTGTCAATCCATGATCAGGTAGCTGTAGATTGATTTAAACATCTGTCTAACTGTTTTGCTCTAAATCATCGTCTTTTGAAGAGCAGAAGACTTCTGTCCCATGCTGTGTTACCGAAACTCTGCACCAGCTCCATGCTGCACTGCTTTTCCAAGTGCTCTCTAGCATGGGCCGCCATGTCCCCTCGAATCTCAAGGGTCTTAAAGTGGTCAAAGTCACTTCGCCCAAGTTTGCGTAACCGGCGCGCAGCAGAGCGGTAACACTTCCATGGCTGCGCCTCCAGCAGCAGAAACTCACAGAGAGACGCCAGTCTGGAGAGGAGAGACCGAAACGCTGTGTCTCCGTGATTCAGGTGTACCCACATAGTCACCGCAAAACAGGTGCACAGCTGGAAACGAGGGCTGCCAAACCTGCCCAGATAGGACTCTAGCACTGTCTGGCTCTCTGCATCATCCGTGATATCCAGGGGGATAAACTGGATATTCTGAGGAAAGGGGTTGGAGTTCTGCGCCCGGAAAATTAAATCCTGGTCCAGGTCAAATCCAAGAAGATGCAATTCTCTTTTAGAAAAGTCACTTCCAGGGGCCTCCTCGTGCAACAAATGCTTATACAGAGCAACAGACAAGTCCTGACAAACAAGGGGAGTAATAAACAGTTTGGTGATTAAAAGAATCACATTTTCCATATTGAAACCAATCAAGTCAGGATATATGTGTGTGTTTATCTGCTTATTTAAGTCTAACAGCCATTCCCAAAAATAATTTTACTGCTGAGCATAACTAGAAAAAGAAATTCCCATAATTTACACAAGGTTTTATACTGATTTTACATCCATATTATTGGTTAAGGATTCAATAAAATAAAAAAACAGTTTAGAGAATATCAAAATCTGAATGCAAGTTGCGTTTACAAATAACCACATCATAGATAAAAGATAAAATAATAACAATAATAATTTAAAAAGCTTAAGATAAAAAGTATAACATGATTTAAACGCTAAATAAAATGTTTTACCCCTGAATTACATCCCACGTCCAGCATTAAAACGCGTTCAGAGCCGAGGCCGATGTTTTCCAGAAGTGTTTCCGGTATCAAACTCAGGCGGTTCTCTGGTGGATTGAAGGCGTAATAATTAATGAAGTTTCCATAAGGAGCAGCTCCTGGATCCTCGTTTTCCTCTTCATTCACATGGGCTACGTGAGTCTCCATGTCTGTCCAACAACAAAATAATTCCTGACGGCGCGCGTTGCCATAAAACCCAGTTCTTAGTTTAGGATAGAACACATACATTAAATCCAGTCACTATAAAGTTAAAAGTCAGATATTAAACCCAGATAATGTAGTTCATTGCTGTAAAAAATTACCTTTAAGATGATGGAGTTTATAGCGTTTATAGACTCACATGACAGTTACGAGAGAAACGTATTTACTACATTTGTCCCTTCTGTTGCGCCATACAGTTATGAAAGTAACTGCGCATGCGCACCATTTGCCTGACATTGAGAACAGAACTGCATTTCCTCATAATCTGAATTGCATTTATACCAGGTAAGACTCCACATTTGGCATATTTTATGTATATTCGGGAAAATAAACGGCATTTATGTTGAAGAAAGCTGACTATAGCTTGCTTTTTGACTTTTTGGTTGGAAAACAAACGTATTGTGGTTTAGACGACGCAAACCCACGCTGAGGTGCCGAAGAGAAAGAAAGAGTTTGCATAAAAGATGTAGTCGTTATTGAATTTGGCAATTGATTTTAAATCTACAGCACAAATCTATATTATCAGAGTTAGTCTGTAGTAAAACTGTGGCACTTTTATTTTTTTAACACATGATATTTCAGATATTATCTTTTTCTGTCATATTGTGCATGCATGCATTGTTTGTTCTGGGAATGTTAGTTTTGGGTTCTCATAAAGGTTTGTTTTTGCTTACCCAGCCTTTGTAGACACAACTTAATTTTTTAGTAACGTTATCAGAACCTTCTTATTTGGTTCCCCCCAAAATAACCAAATGACAACCATATAAGAACATTAGGGCAACGTTCTGTGCTTTCTGCCCAGATAAGTCTGTTAAAGATCACTCGATCAGACGTCTTCCAGATGTCAGTTTTACATGCATTGCAAATCATAAACATCTTGTAATCCGTATAACTGACTACATGCAGACATCACATAGATATCTCTGTAATGCACTATATGGGCTATCTCCACAGATCCGTCATGCTCAGCGGGAAGCGCATCGCTGATGTGGGTTACAAGCTCTTCTCGGGCTCCATGATGCTGTTGACGGTGTACGGCGGATACCTGTGTGTCCTGAGGGCTCAGCGATACATGCAGAGGCAGAAACAGCTGGAGCTGGCAGAGAATGAGAGCGCGGCTACAGAAACCATTAAAAACTGATGACACGGGCTGTAAACAATCACTTAACGGGACACTGATCATGTCATACGAGTATATGGTCCAGCAGAAACCCACCTGCATCATCACCCTCGAAGGGTTTACTTGCCTTCGTGTGGATTTCAGTGAGATCTTATGTGTTGTAATATATTAAATGTTTCTTGTATGATCTACTATCGTGTGTGTTCGTGCATGTCTTACGGGTCTGTAGGGTTCAGTTGTTGTCAGCTGTAAAATTTCCTAAAAATAAGAAACCACTTAGAAACATGGCTGTGGTAACGTGGCAAAGTCTAAAATGAGCAGTACTGAATTTAATAAATTAAATAATTAAAAATTAAAATTAAATAAATGTAAACTAAATCACATTAAATCACTAAAACTATATAATAAAATATAATATATATTTAAAAAATCTAAAAATGTTATATAATATATAAAATATAAAACTATATATATATATATATATATATAAAAATATATATATATATATATAAATAAAAGCCAATTTAAAATACTAAAATCATATCAAAATAACAGTTTTATTCACCATAACAACTGGTTTTGCTTTAGGTATTTAGATATTGATGCATTATGTTTTTAATGCTCTTCATCAATTTTTCTGCATTGTAAAAATTCACTTTGAACATTATTTCAAAACTGACTTGAAACTATAACAGTGGGAAGCCTTAACTTTTTGTTTTTTCCCACATAATTAATTTAATCAAAAAGCAACTCATTACAGGACAAAGGCCCAGCTTTCATTTTAATAACCTTATTGGGTTTCCAAAAATAAAAAAAAGCGGAATGAAAACAGCACAGGAAACAAATTACAAACACATCAGTAACCAAAACGAAAAGATAGCAACTGCATAACGAAACTCAAGTACATCTGACCATTAAAATCTGAAGAGAACCTTCGTCCCTGACTTCAGTAAAACATGAAGCGCGGAGAAGAATCGCTTCTCAGCTCCCAAGACAAAGGAAACGAGGGAATGCAAATATCACTAATTTAATCGTTTTCTCTTTCACAAGCTTCTCATAGTGGCCATATTGTCAGTTCTGTCCCATCGTCACCGGAACGATGCCCCATAGAGTCTCAAAGTCCCACAGCAGGGTGGCTTCATTGGTGTTTTGCCGGGTTTTTTTGGTGTTGGAGTGAGGTACTGGGATAAGGAGTAGTCCTGTCGCGATATTTCTGGGAAATGAGTTTTTGTGCGCAACGCCACATGGAGTGTCACCAGCTGTTGTGGTTCTGGCTCCAGGGTTTGGAGCCAAAATGGCCGTTGGTGCCGTTTTCGCCTCGGGATAAAGTCGTCTTGAGACGCTCTTTGGGTGTTGTTTCGGTTTCTTCCTCCGAGCTGCTTTCGATGTCGCTGCGGTCATCTTTGGACACCTGGAACGATATTTGGGGTATTAGCTGTATGGTTTGGGTGTAGCATTTAAACAAAAAGAAAGTGTATATACATATAACTTTAATTTGTTTAACGGTTGTAAATGCAGACCAATCCAAATGGCTGTTTTTAATTAAATTACCATTTTGGTTCAATACTCTAGCTGGAAAATGTTGGCGTCCTTCCACTAGAGGGCGCTTGGGTGCTTCAAAAATCAAAAATCTCCACTCAAAGATCTGGACGAGTTTGTTTTCTTCTTCAGAAATCTGCAGAAATGTAGCATTGCACTCCTTGCTCACTAACGGACCCATTGAAGTGAATGGGTGCCGTCAGTAACAGCTCATAAAAACATCCACGCCACTTCAGTGGATTAACATCTTGAAAAGCCAAAAGCTGTGTGTTTGTAAGTAACAAATCAATCATTAAGAGGTTTAATTTCAAATCGTTGCTTTTGGCTACAATATGACTCCATAATTCTTCTAACAAATAAAGTCCATCTGCTGTTGTCTTCTCACGTCAAAATCTTCCAACAGTTCAGATTGTAAACAATGTTTGATCAATGCAAACTTCGCTCCTGATTCAGTCGAGATGACTTTCTCCACTGGAGGAGATGTTATTATGTATTACGAAGTCGTATTTTGGCCAGTTTAAAGTTAAAATGTCTTAATGAGAGCTTTGTTTCTAATAAACATGTAGCTTTTCACTTCACAATGGTGTGGATTTTTGGTGTGTGGTGTTTTTATCCGCTGTTTGGACTCTCATTCTGATGGCACCCATTCACATCCATTGGCAAGCAATTGACGCAACGATACGTTTCTCTTGATTTGATAAAAACACAAACTCCTCTACATCTTGAAAGGCCTGAGGCAGAGTAAATGTTGAGCAAAATTGCATTTTTGCACACGTTTAATTCAGGTCGCTACCAGGAAGTCAAGTAAAGCAGACTTACAGCTGAAGACACAGAGAGAGAAAGACTCTATAGTGAGCGAGAAAGAGCAAAAGATTTCTATCAGTACAAGAAGCTGAAAGACGGGGACAGGCTTCCAGCAGCTAGAGAGGGGAAAGACAAACCAGTTCTGCAGGAGAGAAAGATAAAAAGAGAGGAAAAGCGTGTAACTACACATCATGAACGGGGTTGTGCTGAACACGTGGCTAATGGCGGGTTTGTGCGCACCTTTCCCCTCATGATGGCTTTGAAGGCGATGCGGGCGATGAGGTAGGACCAGATGATGTGCAGCACCTGCAGCACCAGCAGCAGAATGTTAAAGAGCCACCAGGACGGGTACGGCCCGATGATGTCCCAGCTCTCGAAGAGCGTCGTGTTCAGAATCCTGCAACAACAGAACACCACATCTCATCTGAACAAGCTTTATGATGGATTATGGGGTCACGTTCATGCCAGAAGCAACAGTTTGAAGGTAAAACGTTTTAGTGATGGATTTGTTTCTTGCAAAAATACAGCGTTTGGCTTCATAAGAATTGGAATGGTTCTGATAACTTGTGGATTATTGTGATGTTTTTATAAGGACTCTCTTTCTGACGGTGCCCAAGCGACTTGGCTTGACAGCAAACTCAAATTCGTGTCATGGGCTTCTACCAGGCGCTTCCAGTCTCCGTGGTGGTAAAATTGGTTTGGGGTATATCTAATAGGCAAACTTTGGTTTAATGAATCTAGTATTTATTTCCTTTTTATTCCCGTTAAAGGACGAAGATGTGTCGCACAGCTCCACAATGATTTTGTCCTCCATAGTTTCCAAATTCTGTCTCCACTTGCTAGTTATCACGTCACTACTAGAGCATGCTCCCGATTGGCGAAAATTTTTTGCACGTTAACCAAAGTTCAGATTTTTCAACACAAAGTGTTTTGGGCGAAACGCTCAATTCGCACGAATCACAACGCGTAATGTCTAATCGCGTGTTTGCATTGACTTAACATGTAAATCACCCGTGCTTAACGCTTCATTCGCATCCGGTGTGAACGCATCATAAGTGATATCTCATCTGATTTACTATTTTGTATCTTACTGATATCTATTATATATTAACTTAAAATGTGTACGTAATAATGACAGTGGGTACCACAAAAATGTGTTGCGATTTGCACGAATCGCAACGCGAAACGCTCAATTCGCACGAATCGCAATGCGAAACGCTCAATTCGCACGAATCGCAACGCGTAATGTCTAATCGCGTGTTTGCATTGACTTAACATGTAAATCACCCGCGCTTAACGCTTCATTCGCATCCGGTGTGAACGCATTATAAGTGATATCTCATCTGATTTACTATTTTGTATCTTACTGAAATGTATTATATATTACCTTAAAATGTGTACGTTATAATGACAGTGGGTACCACAAAAATGTGTTGCGATTTGCATGAATCATGCGCAAAACGCTCAATTCGCACAAATAGCAACGCGAAACGTTCAATTCGCACGAATCGCAAGGCGTAATGTCTAATCGCGTGTTTACATTGACTTAAAACTTAAATCACTCGCGTTTTTAAACATATTTAAAAGCATTAACTATATCTACGTTTACATCCAAAGTTGACCAAGAAAACAAAAATGCCACTTCATTTATCGATCCATCTATATAGATAGATAAATGATCATGTTCAAAACAATATCTGTGGAGTGTATATTTTATAACATAAGCATTCCAATGACATTAATATTAGTTTTTTTTTTAATCAAAACAACAAATTAATGTAAAATTTATGATTAAATTAATAAATGATTAAAAATGTTTTAATAAGTAATAATATTAAATAAATAAAATATATAATGAGATTTTTTTTTATTTTACGCTGATTGTATTATTCTTATTTAAATGTGTGTGTGTGCATTTTTCAGTGTGATTCCTATAACAATAATAATTAATATTTTAATTAGGAATGCAAATCAATAATTTATTCATTTACTATTATTTAATTTCAGATGATCTTTAATTTGGACATTTTAATTTATTTTTAAAATGCTTGACACTTTCAGGACTTTTGATACTCATTTCAGCATTAATAATATAAACACCACATTAATATTAATATGCATTTAGCATTAATATTGCGTACAAGGTAAAGTGATATACGCAAAAGTCTGCGGTGTTGTGAATGAATCCTGGCTGAAGGGCGTTGTTAGACACGAGTCACTGCAAACCCTTCACTCATAATTCATTACATAAATAATAAACAGTGGATTTTGCTGAAATATGTGACGCATGGAACAGCTTTGAAGCGATATTATTGATTGATTGTATCCGCGAGTCATAGCCCTGCTGTATCGTGAATAAAACAGCTGCTGACCAATCAGAGTCGAGGACTGGAATTGATTGCTTTAACAGTATCTTTAAGACGTCTAGTATAGAGTGATGTCTTGATGTAATGTCCTTCTGAAGGAGTCTGTGCTGGAGGTCATCATGATACCAAAACCCAGACACTGAATCCAGCTGCTCGGGTTTCTCTCTGCAGGAGACCATCAGTGCCTCTCAAACACACTTAATTGGTGTATTAAATGATCACACACACACAGAGTGATACTGACCAGAAGGGGAAAATGATTAATCTTGTCCCGAAGAAGATCATCCCGAACACCACAAACAAGAAGTCACATACACGCTGGTATTTGGCATAGTTTGCTAACTTTGCAGCCTATGAGATAAAAAACGAAGAAATTCGATAAATTAATAAATAAAGCAAATGAATATTCAGTTAAAATGCATTTGGAAAAATACAGTGTTTGCATGTTTACAACGTTTAAATACTGGTTATTAATATAAAGCATGCAACAATTTTTTTAATTAAAATTTTATTAAAACATTTATTCAGTGTAGTTTTTGTTATTATTATTAAAATATAATTATTTAGTTGTTATTATTATTAAAATATTACACTTTTTTTAAAGTAACCATTTAAAATTAAAATTAAGTATTTACTAAACAGATATAAAAATAAATAATAAAAAGGAATGACAAAAACACACAAGAAAATGACTTTAAAATAAAAAAATGACAACAGAAAGTGTAAAAAATTCTAAATATTAATAAAGTATATTAAGGATACTAAAAAGTGCTAATTAAAATGCTAATTTTTTAAATATTAATACAAATATTTGGAATCTGTCTACAATAAAAAGTGGTTTGAAATTATTTGTATCTAAAACAAGCTTTTGTTTACGTGTGTGTACTGTGTATATTAT
>JAUCMT010000135.1:1508193-1519143 GCA_032357475.1 Enteromius thamalakanensis | reverse complement strand
ATTGTTACCATCAGGGCTCTCAAGTCTTGAAGACAGGCAAGAGTGAAAGAGTGAAATGACACACTCATGAAAAACTAAAATTATTATCTGGGAAACATTCTCTAACAGCAGTCAAGTTATTAATAGTTTTTTCTGCGTGAGAAATACAATGTGTGGCAGGAGTGTGTGACATTAGGCCGAAATGAGTGACTGTCACGCTCAATGCGTGACACTTGAGAGTCCTGTACCATATTCCAAGCATTATGTGGTAGATTAACATTTTAGCATGTTATTAGCATGAGTAAGCAAGAATTTATACTCTGCAAGTACAGTTATATATTTACTAATAACAGCCACAGAACTCTTATTGTACAAAAGTTTTGACCCCCTCCAATGAAACTCCATGTGACGTTTTGTAGTTTTGTAACCCTAAACCAAAACCAAAAGTCATAAAAGATATGGCCACCCAAGTAAGACCAGTGTTTTATTATAATAAATGTTGACTATATTTAGTCTCGGAATAAACAGCAGTTTAAATAGTATGTTGGCTTTGTCAAGCCAGCTTAACATGTTGTATGAATTCAAACAGCTTTGATTTTATGTTTTTACCTGTCAATCCCATAGACGTAAACCACAGCAATTATCTCGCAGAGGGCGATGACCAGCAGAGGAATAGAGCCGGCGAAGCCATCAAACAGAGCCAGCCAGTAGTTACCAGAGGAC
Source organism: Enteromius thamalakanensis (assembly GCA_032357475.1). Classification (NCBI taxonomy): domain Eukaryota; kingdom Metazoa; phylum Chordata; class Actinopteri; order Cypriniformes; family Cyprinidae; genus Enteromius; species Enteromius thamalakanensis. The sequence continues at coordinate 1,518,441 of JAUCMT010000135.1, read as the reverse complement.
TGGACGAAGATGAGCGCCACCACGAAGGACACGACACACGTCAGACCTGAAAAACATCAGCTGGTCAGCCGATATTCCTCTGCCGTGTTTAGAAAGTGTTTTGTGGTTGAGGTGTTTACCAGTGAAGAGTTCTTTAGGCCATTTTTTGGGGAGCAGGTTCAGGTCCTGCAGCGGCACCACAACGCCCTCGATGTTCCCGAACATAGTGGACAATCCCAGACAGAAGAGCATGATGAAGAACAGCACTGACCACAGAGGAGATACGGGCATCTTAGTGATGGCCTCGGTGAAGACTATGAAGGCCAGACCAGTTCCCTCTACTCCCTGAAACCAAACATCAGCTGTTCATCTGAAGATCTCTCCTCTGAAATCTCTGAGGTTGATTTCCATTCGAGATGGTGGACTGATAATGTGTGATTGCTGTCGTACCTCGCTGAGGAGCTTCTGCAGGTCGCAGGTCTTTAGCTGGAGCCCCTGAAAGACGTCTGGAGTTGTGCTGTTGAGATTCTGAAGAAAACTGTCGTAGTTGCTCTCCGTGATGTTTCCCTCCGGCAGATCAAACGTGTTCATGAGCGTCAGGATGTTACTGTCAGAATGCAATGAGGTCACACTACGAGTCAAACATTTGTAGTAAGATTTTCTAAAGTCTGAAGTCTTTTTTGCTCACCAAGGCAGCATTTATTTGATAATATACTGTAAAAATAGTGAAATATTATTGCAATTTAAAGTATCTGTATTCTGTGTGAATATCTGTTAATTTCTAATTTATTTCTATGATAAAAGCTGAACTTTCAGCATCATAACTTCAGTGATCCTTTAGAAATTATTCTAATTATGCCAATTTGCTGCCTTTTTGGTTATTATAATGTGCTCATTTCACAGAAACAATAAGCACTCATTAGAACATGAGGAAAACAAAATTGAAAGTCTGATTTCTTTTTCTACGACTTCCATAGGAGCTAAAAATGTCTTGACACTCGAAAGACATAAAAAGTGATTAACATATGGACTGGTAGTGAAAAGTAAAATTATTAGTTGTTTTAGGCATATCACCCAGCTCTTTTTTTTATTCAAAATATTCACAAATGTAATTATATCTTCTGACTGTCAAATATGGGCAAGTATATGTATCTGATCGTTTTAACACCTTTATGATGATCATGTTAGTTGATATAACCGACGATCTTTAAACTCGGTTAGTATTCTCGCTGAATCAGAGTTGCTTTTGAGATCTCCTCCCAAAACACGCAGAAGTAAGTGGCCAGTGAAGAACAGAGTACTTTATAATCACAATGTGTATTTAAATTTCTGAAAATTAAAATGAACACAATGTGGATAAAAACACTAAAAAGCTGTGATATCTTCTTCTAAGCGTGAAAGCAGATTTAATTTTGAAGTTGATCACGTGACGCGCTGACCGTTATAATCACACCAGTGGGATCGTTAAAGTATTAATTTCCTGAGAGAGGATAATCTCACAGACTTGAAGTACTACAGTAGTGTAATGATGGTGGAAGGACGTACCTCTCCAGACAGGCGTCGTAGTTCTCTGTGGCTCTGAAGCCGATGATGGAGTAGATGACGGTGGCGGAGTAGACGGAGGTCAGACCGTTGATGATGGATATGGTGACCGCGTCCTGTTCACAGTTATTACTGACAGAAAAATAACCACTTTACAATATAAGCTGCTGCATATGAGCTCTTTTCCAAAACCTAGTGAGTTGCTAATATTTTAAGGGATTTGCCTTGCGACTATAACTTGATCAAATATTAATAATTAATCAATTTGAACTAAATTAGAATAATGCATGAAACGGTTGCAAGTAAAGCTTGTATTCCATGTGTTTAAATCTCAAATTTCACATTAAAAAATGGATTTAAATGATGCACTCTTGAGCAAGTGTTGTTTCAATAACTGATGTTATCATTCATTAGTTGTATAAACTAAATTTATATAACTAAAGTGTTCATTAACTAACATCAACAAACAATAAACAATGCATTCATTATTGATCTTTTTGAACTTTAGGTCATAAAAATCCTATCGTTTATTGTTAGTTTGTGTTAGCTGTTAACAAACAAAACTTAGGTGAAGAATTACAATTACTAAAACAGAAATATAAACTAAGAGTAATAATAAGATTGAGAAAAGCAAGAAACAAAATTACTTAAACTAAAATAACAAAAAATGAACCTAATATATATTAAAAAGTAGAAAAATGACAAAAAGACAGCAAAATGAAGGCAGCTTCAGACTCAGGTTTTTTGGTGTGATAGATGACTTACTGGACTGAGTTGTAGCTGGAGAAGGAGATGAGTCCACCGAAGGCCAGAGAGAAGGAGAAGAGCACCTGAGCTCCAGCGTCCAGCCACGTGCTCGGGTTCATCAGCTCATTCACCTTCAACAGAGAAGAACACAGATCAGTGAGTTCACACACACACACACACACACACACACAACTCAGTACAGTTATCTTCTCAATCTCTAGCTCCTGACCCTAACCCTACCCATCAGAAGAAGTGTCTCTCCCAAACCTTTACCCTAAACCTACCCTTTACCCATTTATAACCTGACCCCTAAGATCAAGTCTTGACTCTCAAGAGAGTGAGGACCGGCCAAATGTCCTCACTTTAAAAAACTGTTCTCACTCTGATGATCTAAAACATAAACCGACACCTCACAAAGACAGCTACAGGTGCACACACACTCACACACACTCACACACACATAGATTAACGGCTGGACGTACGTCTGGAGTGAAGAGGAACTTGATTCCGCTCACAGATCCCTTCAGTGTCAGCGCTCGTATCAGGAAGATAGTGAGGACCAGGTACGGAAAGGTGGATGTGATGTACACGGCCTGAGAGAGAAGCATATACATATAAATGCTGTTCATTAAAGAAACCTGAAACAATTTTACCCAGCTGTTAAATATAATATTAAATATTTTTGAGCAGTTTATCAGAATATTAGATTGATTTCTGAAGGATCTTGTGGCTGGAGTAATGATACTAAAGATTCAGTTCTGAAGTCCAAGGAATAAAGTACATTTTAAAATATATTCAAAAATATATGGAAGGCCAAATTACTGAAAATTAAATCAAATACGTGTTGTAATATTTAAATAAATAGTTAAATACATAATTAAATAATTCAATGCATATTTAAAATATGAACTACATGAATGCATAATCAATCAATAATTTCCTATGGTTGTTGCTGCATGTTAAATGATTAATTTATATATTTCAGTGTTTATATAATGATTTAATTTTGAATAATTTGGCCCTCTATAAAATAGTACATTTTAGTACAGTAAATTGTGAGGTTTTTGCTGTTCTTTGGATAAAATAAATGCGGGGTTGGTGATCAGAGGAGACTTCTTTAAACGGTGAAAAACACCTTTGACTGGTGTACTGTAGTTAGCTGGGAAGCTGCTGATTACTGATGGTCAGATTTGGTGTTTTGGTGGCCAGGTTTGCGGTTACCTTGCCGGTGGTCTCGATGCCTCTGATGCAGCAGACGTACAGGACGGTCCAGGCACAGAACAGACACAGAACCAGCCACCACTGCAGACCGCCAGAGTCCTCGATCGCCGCCGAGCTGTTCAGAGTCTGTCTGTACCAGAAATAATCCACCGGAGAACTGCGCTCGCACTCGGGCTCCAGACCTGCAGACACACGCGGTGTTACTGAACCTTCAAGATCTCAAGAATGTAAATTATTATCAGTGGTATTTTAGATTTATTCATAATATTTATTAATATTTACTTTATATTTTAAGTATTCATTTTGGTTTTAATTATTTTTTTTAATATTTCTATTTAGCTTTATTTTATTTTATTTTATTTTATTTTACTAACTAATCATAAGTTTTTCATCTGATATTACATTTTATTTCTAATTTTAACATTTACGTTTTTTTATCTGATATTTATATTAAATTTAATTTCAACATTTAAGATGTTAACAATTTATTTTATCAACATTTCTAAGTTTAATATTTGATTTGTCATCTAATTCTTTTATTTTATTTCAGTTTGACTTCAAATCCTTTAGATATAACACATATAACGCATAAACATTTTGAATGCATAATTATGTTTTATAATGCATGGATCTTAATACATTATACTAATGTTTCTTAATCTACTTAATTATTCATTGTTATTCGCTCAGAAAGTATAATGCATTAAAAACATGAAAAACAACTGATTCTAGATGTAACAAGACATCTAATAAATAATAACGCATTTTAAACTCTAATTACAATGTTTCATTCATTTCGACATATATTATGAATATAGCTTTATAATTCATTCTTATTACAAGTGTTATAGCTGCAGATACCTGTCCTGTTGGCGTTGACCGGACACTGACTCCAGGGTAAGGGATCCTGCATAGAGTTGAAGAAGTACCACATGACCCAGGCCATGATGGTGTTGTAGTACATGCCCACGATGAAGGAGGCCAGCATGGAGGCGATGCCTGAGCAAACACACAGACAGGGATTGAACATCCAGCGCAAGAGGTTCCTGCAGGAGTCAAGGTCGCGTCCTAGACGCTTATCAGTCAGCGACACGTTTATTATGGCTTTGTGACTCACCGACTCCGGTCAGATACGGGCTGATGGACCTCCAGACACCGACGCTGCCCTTCCTCAGTCTCTGACCGATGGCGAACTCCAGATGAAGCAGCGGGACTCCCTCCAGAACCAGCAGGATCAGGAACGGGATCATAAACGCTCCTGAACACAGCCAGTATTACAGCACATTATCATATCAGCCCACTTACTTTTAGTAAAGAAGCTGCAAGGAATTATTATATTAATGTCTACCAATTAAAATTTGTAGTTTTTTCATACTTTTAAAAATGGTTGCATTCTTTAATTTAGAGGTACAACTTGTATCCAAAGGAGCTTACAATAGAAAATTATGCATTTATTTATATCAATACATTTAGTAAACACTTCCAAAACAACCCACAATAGAGTTATTTATTTTTTAAATCATTTTTTTAACATTGATACATTTTACAAATGCTTTTTGTCCGCAAATCTGTCTATTACAAAAAACGGATATTTCATAAGAGATAACCCTCACGTGTTTTCTCTTTAAACTCATTAAGGCTGTAAAATCAAAAGAAGCTATAAATCATAACTAGAAGGCTGTGTTCATCCAGTAATAGCCTCTGTCTCGTTTCCGCTTGTCTTCTTTGAATCTTTGTACCTGTTTACAGGTTTGGACCCGTGTGAATGTTTTAATTATATCGAGAAGAATCCAGTTCCTTTTTATCCACAACAACATACAGTAAAGCTATTCACTGATTCTTTTTGAATTTCACATTCATACACCTGACAGATGCTTTCATCCAGAGCGGTGTAGGAATGTATTTATTCAGTGATCAATGTTTCCCTCTCATTTCCCTTTTTTCCTCTGATTAAACTGTAGGTTTTCCTGTTTGAATGTTTCAGTCATAATGAGATGAATCCACTTCATTTATATTTATTTGTTTTTATTTATTCATTTACATTTATGCATTAGCAGACACTTTTAACCAAAATACAACTTCAAATTCAAACGGCTTTCATTTGAAATCTCTCTACCTGTTTACAGGTTTTCCTGTTTAAAACTTTAAGTCGTAATGAGTTGGATCCAGTATATTTGCATTTATGCGTTTTGAAAACACCAAACAACTTACTATAGAGGTATTTATTGATTTAATTATTTTTTTTTTATACACTTGATGCTTTTTTCCGAAGCAGCTGATTTTTTTAAGTCATGCATTGAAAGTTGTCCTCTCTCTCTCTCTTAGCCTCTCTGTAACTGTTAGCAGGTATTTCCTGGTGTTAGTCAGGCTCACCTCCTCCGTGGCTCTGGCACAGGTACGGGAACCTCCAGACGTTGCCCAGCCCCACACAGAAGCCCACACAGGTCAGCATGTACTGGGTTTTGTTGTCCCACTGCGGCCGCTCTCCAGCCTCCTCCACCTCCAGCTTCTCCAGCTCGGCATGAGAAGGGATCCGCTCGTCCAGACCCGGGTTCGGGAGCTTCAGCTTCAGCTTCATGTTGTTCAGCAGGTACTGTGCGTCTCAGGGAAGTGCTGGAGATAATAAAGGGGATCTGCTTATTAAAGACCTTTAGCACTCCCCCCTCCGTAGCGGGACGTCTGATCTGTTTTGTCAGCAAGATAAAGGCTGGATGACGGCCGGAGCTGTGCTGATGCTGGTTAATGTGTAATGTTCACTCACGCCTGGGTTATTTCTGAGTGCCAGACGCTCAATCAGTGCTGTCATTTGTTTCTATTCAGTGTCATTCAAAGAGCTTTCAATTAGCTTTTATTTGTAATGTTGAAACGTGGATCCTGTTGCAAAATACAAAAAAGAAATCCACATCCAGGCACTCATGCACTAAGAAGACTTTGTTTTAAGACAGGGCTACATATTAAAAAGACACCAACACGTATCCGCCCAAACAGCCATAAGAATAATTAATGAGATTAAAGGCTTTTTTAAGTGATTGCCTGGATGTTTTACAAAAGGATCCATTTTTCAGTTTTGATATCTTGAGCAGTCATAGTTTTGCCTGAGATTACTTGATGTGCCCCGATCAGGATTTTCTCCATAGTTTTAACTTTTATTTGTTTTATTTTATTTGTTTAGTTACTTTTTTCACTTTTCATCTGTAGTTGTTTTGTTTTGTTAAAAGTTTTCAATTTTCCTTTTAATTAATTGCATCAAGTGAGTCTAAACAAAAATGAAAAAACTTTAGCTGAAGTAAAATAATTTTTTATTCATTTTATATTTGTGAGAAAGAAATGTTTTTGTATGCTCTGTCTAAAAATTAATTATATAAATATGTTTATTTTATTCCTATATTTTTTTTATATTACGAGTTATGTTCATTTTTTGTTTTAATTTTAGTTAAAGTTTTAATAATTTTGCTATATGCTTTTATCATTTTTATTAGTATTTTTATTTTCTTCAGTTTTAGTTGTTTTAGTACTAAGTTAAACTAAATGACAATGAGAAAAGTTGCCTTGATTACTAGCTGAAATAATAAGCTTTTTTTCATTTTTATTATTGTAAATAAATTTCATCTGGATGGTCTGATAATGAGGTCTAATTTGTTCCCAGCAGTGTTTAGTATGGTGTTTTTAGGTTATTGTTCTTGTTTTGAGCAGTGTCTGTCTCTGGTGAAACTTATATTCAGTCAGATTTAAATCTGGAGATGAACTTAGCCAGTCTAAGACTTACCATTTCTTTGCGGTGATGAACTCTATAATTGAACTGGGAAGTGCTTCCCAATGAATATGGTCATATTTTCTTAAATATTTACAGCCAAGATGGTTTTGTGCGCTTACAAATTCATCTTGCTGCTGTCATCAGTCATTATTTCAATTTAAAAGGGCTTCTTTCTGTGCCCATGTCAGAATATAACTACCACCAGTACTGAATTTGATCAGTTTACCACTGAATTCTAACAAAAATTTAGAATACTGTGATGTTTCCTAGTAATAAAAATAGAGCAGATTTGGTGAGCTGTCTGGGGAGCAAGCCGGGAGAACAGCGGACTCCGAACCCTAGGGAATGAAACCCTAGCGAGGGTGAGGGTTTGTTGCTCGGCTCGTTCATCGTCTGCCCCCCTGGAACGTGAAACATGTGGGAGAAGGTTTGGAAGGGGAGGAGGAGGGATGCGATCAAAGCGAGATGTGGGAACATGGAAGCTGGGCTATTTTATATTAAAAGGAAGCAATTTGATTGGACGTGGTTGATTAGAGAATTGGCTGCCAGCTGTGGGTGATTACTGCGTTCACGATCCTCTCGAAACAATGTTATTTGCAAAACATAATCTTTCAAGAGTTCACGTTTCCTAGTAATAAAAATAGAGCAAATTTGGCGAGCTGCCTGGGGAGCGAGCCGGGAGAACGGCGGACTCCGAACCCTAGGGAATGGAACAGCAGCCAAATTTGAGCGACCAAAAATGCGTTGAGAGAGCATGCTGTGTCTTGGGGAAAATGTTTTTTTTTTTGTCCCGGGGTTGTCCAGATGGCTGGGAATCTGTGAAGAAGCAGAGATAGGAATTAGGAAAAAAATATTAAATTGGTAACTGGTTTAAACAGATATAAATGTTGTGGGGTGGGAATTAGGCTGTTGGGAAGGGAGGACATTTTTTGTCGTGAAATTTATTTATTTATCTATTTATTTTTTAATATATATGGAAGGGTGGGGAAGCCTTCGCGGAGGCTGGGAAAGAAACCTACGTGAAGGTTTGAGGACCTCAGTGGAGGTGGATAGAGGAGAAAAAGACCTCAGTGGAGGTAGGGTGAAGGGGGTGGGGAAGCCTGTGCGGAGGCTGTGGACCTTAGGTAAGAATAGGATAGGTTACCTTCTGGAAGGGGGGGTTGGGGTTCTTGGCTTGGCAGAAGGCTGGTGAAAGTTAACATGGCTTGGCAGATGGCGGAGGGGGCTAAACGGATGTAGCCTAAAAGCATCGGAGGACCAGCAGCCTAGGGTTTGAATTAGGCTTGGGGTTAGGCCTCTTTTAGCGGCTGTAGTAGCTGCTCCAATCCTGAAGGAATGGGAGGAGAAGCAATTTGGGTCTACTCTGGATTTGGAAAGGACGGATTTAAGGTGTTTTTGAAACCAAGCGGGTTGGTTGGAATCGTCTAGGAAGAGGGGTTCGAGAGGGGAGGAGGCAAACAAGCTTCTATGAGCCAGGTAAGCTCATAGCGTTTGGGAAGGCTGGGTGGGACTTTGGAGTATGAAAATATTCACAGAGTGATCTTTGTTTAGCTGGTCAGTTTTGCTGTGCTTAATGAAGAATGACATGGTTTGGTGGTCGATGATGGATAGGTCTGAAATAGTGGGATAGATGTCTGCGTTGAAAGGGGAGTTAATAGTGAATTCGGGGGACCTGAGAAAGCTGAAGAACGCTAAAAGTGAACATAGCGTCTAAGGCGTTAGAGATGGATGGAGAATTAGAGCCGTGAATCAATTTATGAAAAAATTGGATCCCGCTCAGGTAACCTTTAATGGAGTTAGCTTGAAGGGATCTGGAGGAGTTTAGATCGGTGATGTAGGAGGTAATGGCTAAAAGGGAGAAATCCGGAAAAATTGAGATTAAAACTTAAGTGAAAAGTTTTAAAGGCTCTCCAAGCAGCGAGGTATGATTGGAGGGTTCTGGGGGCGACTGCCATTAACATGGAGTTAATAGATTTTCTTGGAGCGTTCTGAGAGGGTGGTCTAAGGGTAGATTAGTTGCGAGTTGGGAGGAACTGGGGTCGGCTAGGGGTGTGCATCCAGGGCAAGCGTCCTGAATTTCTGAAACATAAAACGAGACAGAGGATCAGCAATCGCGTTATCTTTTCCGGGGATGTGCTTAGCAGTAAGGATAAATTGATTGAAGGCTGATATCCAGACTAAGCGTCTGAGAAGGGGCATGATGACGGGGGAGTAGGAACTCTTTTTCTTGATGCATTGGACTGTGGTTTCGTTGTCGCAATGGACGAAAATGCATGAGGAGGACCTTTCTTTTCCCCAAAGGGCAGCGCCGTCCACAATGGGGTATAGTTTGTAAAGGGCAGAGGAAACTTGGTTATGGGAGATATTCGATAATTCATGGGGCCAGGGGAAGGCGAACCATCGGTTGAGATAGAAGCCTCCGAACCCTATGGATGGTGCGGCGTCGTTGTGGGGTTGGCTAGGCAATCTTTATAGAAAAAAGAATTACCGTTCCACTGAGAAAGGAATGAAGTCCATAGTTGCAGTTTGTTTAGGCAGGGACCTGGAAGGTTGAGGGAGTCCTCTAAAGCTGGTACAGAAGAGGCTAGGGTTAGTAGGTGGGAAATAGAGGGCCTGCCTTGCGGGATGATTTGCATGGCGAGGGTTTAGATGCCCTAAAACTGAGAGAAGTTCTCGTTTAGAGCAGTGGCGATGTGTAAGGAGGTTAGAGGCAATTAAGGTGATTCTGTCAAGTTTCTCTTTGGGAAGGAAAGCTTTGAATTTTTGGGAGTCAAGGATGATACCCAGGAATTCAATGTTTGTGATGGGGCCTAGAGTTTTTTTCTTGGGCGATGGGAATCCTTAGTTTGTTAAAGACTTTAAGGATGGTAGAAAGGTCAGCTGCTGTCGGAGTGTGGGACAGGGAAATGACGAAGAAATCGTCAAGGAGGTGAATGAGATGGTGTATTTGGTAGTTGTTATGAGGAATCCATCAAATGGCTTCGGAGAGCATGTCAAATATTTTT
>JAUCMT010000135.1:1482157-1508183 GCA_032357475.1 Enteromius thamalakanensis | reverse complement strand
TATCCAAAGGTAAGGCGGACTGCGAAATAAAATATATTTCCCCACTTGATGCCAGAGAGGTGCCAGAAGTCAAGGTGGATGGGCATGACTTTAAAGGCGGAAGTGATATCAACTTTGGCTATCCAGGCTCCTTTCCCAACTTCTTTAATGATTTCGATGGCTTGGTCGACGTTATGATTAAGGAGGGAAAATTCCTTTTGGGGAATTAGGCTGTTAATGCTAGGGGTGGGAGAATTAGGTGGGGAAGAGAGGTCGATAATCAGTCTCTTTTTATCCGAAAGTTTCCGAGCTGCAATGCCGATGGGGCTGACTCAGAACATACTGAATGGTGGGGCTGGGAAAGGGCCGATCATAAAAGGGGAGTCTAATTCTGTTTTAATTAGAGCATCCACTGTGTCTGGTTCAGCTGAAGCGGATAGGAGGTTAGGGCAAATGAGAGACTGAGTGGGAAGGGAGATGACGCCTGGATGGAAACCGTTAGATAAACCTGAAAACAGAAAATGAGAGAAGTTAGGATCAGGATGGAGAGACAGTTAATCAGAAAGACATGAAACATTAACGGGAGTCGATAAATATTTTTTGGGTTGTTTATTGTTAGAAGGACAGATCATTTTTAAATGGGCCCCCCCGCAGAATGAACAGATGTGCATGAATTTGCAATTTGACCCATAGCATTTATTTGTATTGAAACTAAGGCAAATGTTGGAAAGGGAAGAGGGAGGGGGGTGGCAAATAGAGAAGAGAGTGAGAATTTTAGGAGTGTAACTGGTGCTTTTGGGTTTAGGAGGAGGGGAAGGAGAATTGTTGAAAGAGGAAGAGAAGGGACAGACAGAGGACTCGTGGGTGATGGACCTGCAGATTGCGCAGGTGAAGTTATGACAGCCGGTAAAAATATGGTTGTGGAGATCCAGGTCCAGGGCGCCCCAGTAGACACACTGGTTCCACTGGGACACCCTGGTGGCGGCTTTAGCAAAGAACATGCGATGGTATGTATAAAAGTGTGTTTCTCCATAGGAGGGCACTAGCTCCGACACGATGGCTAGGTAGTCACGAGGGTGAGGGTGATAATGAAGCTGTCATACTGCACCTGGCGATCTGCAGGGTTTGGTGAAAAGGTGAAAGGAGTGAGAAAAGATCTACATCTTTACCTGCGAGGATTTGGTGAAAAAGGTGGGAGGAAACCAGGGTGGGTTCAGCGGCTAGAGCATTGGCGGGAGCTGGCATTGGTTTGGCCGCGGCTAGAGAGAAGGAGGGGCGAGAGGAGGAGGAGTGAGGAATAGTGGAGAGAGAGTCAGGTTTGAGAGTGGAAAGACTGTAGCTAGTATGGGGGGGTTGGAGAGGATAATCCATGCGGGAGGGCCCGGGCAACTGGAAATCTGGAATGAGAGGGAAAGAAGAGTTATTGTCAGTTTGTTCAGGTTGAGTGCTGGGTGGAGCGACTCGCCAGTTGTAGAAAAAATCCGCGATGGCTTTCTGGAGTTGGGCTGGGGAGACGGATCCGGGCTGAGTGGAGGTGGAAGGCGGGCTTGCTTCGGTGGCGGCACAGGAATAGCGGCGGTTTGGAGGAGGCAGAGGAGCTGGTTCGGTCTCTGGATTGCTGCACAGGCTTGCAGAGGGGTGGAGTGGCTGGAGCGGCGTGGAGTATCCGGAATGATGTAGGTGGCGATCTTTTGGAGGCTTTTCCTGGATGGTGTATTGTCCGCTGGTAAGATGTTTGGGAGATGAGTATTAACTAGCTTGAGTAGCAGGCTCCTCGCGGGCATAATAAGAAGTATCTGACGACATGCTTCTTTGGCGATTGAGCGATTTGTTTGAAATGCGATCAAAGCGAGATGTGGGAACATAGAAGCTGGGCTATTTTATATTAAAAGGAAGCGATTTGATTGGACGTGGTTGATAAGAGAATTGGCTGCCAACTGTGGGTGATTACTGTGTTCACGATCCTCTCGAAACAATGTTATTTGCAATACATAATCATAATTTATTACAAACATGGAACCAAGTAAACAACACATAAGTGTAAAGAATAAAACAAGCTTCTTCTGAAACGCAGGATTTTCTGGAGGAATGTCATTTCATTGTAGACTCTATGATATGTGATGTGAGTACTAGACTGGAGAGTTATTGGTCCTGATAGGATTTCTGCCTGCTTTTTAAAAACTAGAGATACAAATATTTAAAAAATCTCGAATCTGAGGGTGCAAACAAATCTAAATACTGAGAAAATCCCCTTTAAAGTTGTCTAATCTTAGCAGATATTACTAATCAAAAATGAAATTTGGTATCTTCAAGGAGCATGCTCTTTGCTTAATATCCTAATGATTTTTGTCATAAAAAAGAAATGTATAATGTTGAACCCATATTGTTGAGTATTTCTGTAGATACACCTGTGCTGCTGTGCTCCAGAGACACATTTATTGTTGGATAAACTAAAGCAGATGCAGGTAAATCCTTTTATTATAAAGTGGTACTTCTCATTTTTTATGAATATAATATTTAATAGGACAATCTTTTACATTTAGGATTTACATTTACATTTACATTTATTTATTTAGCAGACGCTTTTATCCAAAGTGATGTACAGGTGGGGAAAACAGCAAGCAATTAGTCCTAAAGAGGCAACAGCAACTTGTGGTCATTATAGTGATCATTATACTGTATAGCAGGCAATGTTTAGATAAGTGTAGGCTAGAAAGGGAAAGAAAGGATAGGGTTAAGGTGTTTTTTTTATTTTTTTTAGGATGTCAAGTAGTGTTGAAAGAGATGGGTTTTCAGCAGTCGTTTTAAAGTTGTAAGGGATATTTTTTATTTTTTTATTGTATGTATTATTACAGGAGGTGTGTGAGCTCATCAGTCCTCTTCACATTAAACACACAGCTGTGTGAGGAAAAACACCAGCAATTAAGTTGTAAAAATTTAGTGATGACACAGCCATTGTTATATAAAGACAGACGTATCATCTTATCGCTCCGAAGCGGAACAGTTTGTAAAGTTGTGTGATGCTCATCATCCTGTCATCAAATTAGAGTTCAGTTATTCTATTCATTGTCATTCTATAATATTGTCCTCACTGACAGTTCAGGTACAGAATCCATCATTTTTAAATATTACCATCAGGAAGAAGATTTAGTTCAGACTTAACTAGGAATGAGTTAATTCCTTCAGAATGATGAAATGGTTTGTATTGAGGTTTTTCTTTGTTTGCTTGTGTTTTATTTGTGTGGTGATGCTGTGCATGTATTTGGAGCCCAAGATGATTTTTATCCTTGCGGCACAATGAAGTATACCTTATACCACCGAGCTTTACAGATGAAGTACGGTTAAGATCATGAGCAGTTCTCTTTCGTCTTTCCCATCACTTAGATAAAGGTTCATCTTTGTCTCATCTGTTGATAAAACTCTACTGGCCCACCTTTTTGCTTGCTTTTATGCAAACTCTAATCTTGCTTTCTGTTTTTGGTGCTGATCAGAGGTTTACTTCCTGCAGACAGTAGATGGTAGGGTTGTGCCTATAGACGATAGTATTGACAATAGTCAGAGATATCAACGATACCAGATGTCTTTGTCGATCGTCAAGACGATATTGGGCTCATTCTACTATTAATGTATAAAATGATTATTATTATTAGGCGGCCTATTATTGTTGGGCTACCTTTCTTAAATTGCCCCACTATTTCACCTCAGAGCCACACATACACTACATGCTTTTGATTTTCACCTTGACCTGATAACTTCTGTGAGTATGCGGCAAACTTGCAGGCCACGCAGTCCTATAATAGTGATGCATGACTGCTGTATCTGAATATATGAACTAGCTGTTTTAAATATTTTTATATTTAACATGTTAGTTTTTCAATATGTTTGAAAGTGTAGTATTTTGGTTATTGGTGCTTCCAGGCTCTCTCTCTCTCTCTCTTTCTCTCTCTCTCTCGCTCTCTCTCTCTCTTTCTTTCTTTCTCTCTCTCACGTGGTTTAAAATCACCACATATCCTGTGATAAGTGCAGAGATCCTCACTCTTGCCTCCACACACCCATGCAGCATCACGCTTTCTGGAGGTGGATGGTTTTTTTTGATTCATTTTTTATGATTTGTCTGTCATCAGCTGCTGTTGTTTATCTCTGAAGATGATCAGGTTGTTGTTGTGTGCTCCATATGGTGGTAGTTAGTGCTGTGACTGTCAAATGATTCTTTGCAATTAATCCAAAACAAAGGTTTTTGTTTACATAATGTATGTATGTGTGTATTTATGTAGTATATTTATGTATTGTTTGTATAAATAGACATGTATTGTATATATTTATACATTCATATATTCATATTCTTGTATTTTTATATTTAATGTGTAAATATAGTTTTATTCATATAATTTTCTTAAATATATACATGCATGTCTGGTATTTATATAAATAATAAATGCACACAGTACACAAACATATTATGTAAACAAACCTATTTTGGATATGATTAATTGCGAATTGTTTTAACAAACATGTGAGATTCTTTGGACTAAGTAGGAATTATGAACGATACACTTGTGGACATAAATGTTTGAGTGTTATCAGCTCAGAGCAGGTATCTTTACTGCTTCGTTAAATGCAAACACTGTACACAATCAAAATTAGTTTATTATTAAGCTGGCATTGTTGAGAAGAACAAAAACACATCATAAACAAACTTATGATACAAGTGCAATTACAGTTTTAATACAGGACAATTTACATGTAAATATTTACAATATTCACTATAAAGCATATACATTTTATATATATATGAAAATTATCTTTAGATAAATGTTTTTCACAATATATGGACCACAAACCAGTCAAAAGTCAGAATAAATCATTTTTCCATTGATATATGGTTTGTTAGAAGAGGACAATATTTGAAAATGTACAAAATATATATTAAATTAATATTTAATTTACAAAATATCTTCATGGAACATGATATTTACTTAATATAATATAATTGTTGTGTATTTCTGCAGATCCAGAGACACAGATATTGAATTCAGTGTTCATGAAGGGTCATGTGGGTAAACAACCGTTAATGATCAATAACAGAAACGTGTTTGGACTATTAGTTTACCTTCCGCGGCTTCATGAATGTGTATAAACTGCTCTGCATAAATACATTCAGACAGCAGAAGAGCATGAAGAGCTGTCAGTGCAGGTCAGGTCTGTAAACATCTGTCCTCTGATGTTAGTGGAGTGATGTCTTGTGGTCCAGCTCGTCGGGGATCTGTATTTTGTCAGATATGGAGTTGAGCGGCTCGGCAGGCCTGTGTTTCTCTTCTTTAGCACAGCAGCGGTTCCTGATGAGTTTGAAGAGAGCGACCGCAGGAATGACCAGCGCTGGGACGCCCGACAGAATGAAGATGATGGAGTAAATCCAGTCCGGATACGAGCGAATCGCCAGCGTGGGGAAGTTCTCCTGGAGACGAGCGTCATGAATATAATGAGCTAACAGCACACGATTAGTAACATTTTTATCATTTATTATTGGTTATATTTATGTATTTATTTAGTACTCATTTAATCATTCATTGCTTTTAATTATTATATCTATTTTATGTATTATTTATATATATTTTTATTTATTTATTAAACATGTATTTATTCGTCACTTGTATTTATTACATTTTTGCTGGTTAAATTGTCATTTTTTACAATTATGAACCTATTTACTTGTGTGTGCATTACACATTTACTTGTTTATTTATTCACACATTTATTTATTCATTCTTTTATCATACTAATTGTATTTGTATTTATGAATGACTCTTCATTTATTTATGAAACATTTATATATTATGCATATTTGCTTATAACATACACTTATTATGCATTTATTTATTATTTATATATGTATTTATATATTATAATATATATATATATATATAAATATAAATATATATATATTTGTTTATTAATATTTTTGCATTACTCATATTGCTATTTTTACGTATTTATATATTACTGTTATTATTTTTATTTGTTACACATTTATGTATTACTCTTTATTTTTTATTTATTACACATTTGTTTATTTTATTACTCTACATATTTTATTATGTAGTTATGTATGTGTGTGTGTGTCTATGTATATATATACATTTATGATTAATGCATTATTCATAGATTTATCACTCTTTTTTATTACTTAATCATTTATACAATGTATAATTCATATGCATTTATGCATATTAATATTTGTTTATTATGCATACTTAAGTATTCCTATGTATGTAACATTTAATTATAATTTATGTTCATGCATTACACATTTATTTATTATTATTAATTTTTAATGTTATATGTTATGCTTTATTTAATTGTTAAGTTATGCATGTTTATTGATCAAAGGAAATTAAGTATTCAAATGATTTGGTGATAGATGAAAATATTGGACATTTTGTGGTTGTCTGTCCAGAAATCAGCATCCTTCATAACAGGTATATTTTGGATGGTGTAAATCTCTTGGCCCTCAGGCCGTGGAAGTTCATACCGACAGCGGGTCCCAGGCGATGTAGGTCAGCTCTTTACTGACGGTGGTGACAAAGTAGAAGAGGAAGATGAGCAGCACTATAAGAGGACTGACCAGTCTCCACGTGGCCTGCCAGAAGAAGTTGGGCTTGTGACCGATCATGAACTTGATATCATCATTAAATCTGCTCGGACAGAATCAACACACAAATATCAACAGGTCAGTTTCACCTTATATACCCTAAATAATCCCAATCTCTTACATACAGTATACTCTAGGTACAGTACAGGGTTGCCAGGTTTTCACAACAAAACCCCGCCCAGTTACTACTCAAAATACTTAAAACTAGCCTAATCATTTTTCAAGGAGGTCACGCAGTAAAAAATGCATAACTGTGGAAATTATGCCCATGGTGTTGCATGATCTGACCCGGGGGAGCATTAAAAACAAAAACGGACCAAGAACAGATCCTTGAGGCACCTTACGGCAAGAAATGACAGTGTGAGACTTGTTTATATAGTATTAAATGTGTTTTCCCCAAAGATAACATAGTCAAAATCACAGGGCTTTTTAGATAAATACATATACGTGTCTGTATATAGAATGTTAAATATTCTATAATAAATCTTTTTTTTTTTTTATTTAGTATATATTTATCATGATTTTAAAAATGTAATTATATCCAAATAATAAAAAATGTTTAATTAAAAATCAAACATGAATATAAATGTTAATATTTAAATGCCCCCCTGAATAATGCACTCAAATTCACATGACTTATCACACATGCTTAAATATTAATATACATATTTAATATCTTAAGACAACTTTGATTAACTTTTGATCCAATTCAAATTAATACTATTTAATAAATAAAATATGTGATGATGTAAATTAAAAAGACATTACATTTTCTAATTTAATATATATTGACTATGATTTTATAAAATTACAGATATATTGAAAACAGATAAGAATTAAAAAATTATAAAATATTCAAAAAAGAAATATAAAGTTTAGAACCTTAATATAATATATATGATAATAATGACCTTAATATAATATAGATAATAATTAAGTGGTTTGGAAAGGTTTGCGATCATCACCTGTCGATGCCGTAAATGTAGGAAACAGCCATCATCTCACAGAAGGCGATGATCAGCAAAGGAATGGATCCGGCGAAGCTGTCGAACAGAGCCAGCCAATATTCTCCTGAACCCTGAGCGAAGATAATGGCCAGACCGAACGAGGCAAAACACACCAGACCTTAAACACACAGAGACGAGCGAGAGCTTCACGTGTGATCATCAGCAGAGCCGGAGACGGCTGGGTTATAGCGTCTGTGTGGCTGTACCTGTGTAGACCTCCTTCGGCCAGCGCTTCGGTAAGATGTTCAGGTCCTGCAGTGGAGCCACGACCCCCTCAACGCTGCCGAACATAGTGGACAATCCCAGACAGAAGAGCATGATGAAGAACAGCACTGACCACAGAGGAGATACGGGCATCTTAGTGATGGCCTCGGTGAAGACAATAAAGGCCAGACCGGTTCCTTCTACTCCCTAAACAGGAAACAGAATGGGTCAACAAGCCTGAAGAGCCTCGGAAGAACTAAAGCCCAGAATAAGAGAAGAAAACACACCTGACTCAGAAACGTCCTCATGTTGCAGGTCTTCAGCTGGAGCTCCTGAAAGACGTCTGGAGCTGTGCTGTTAAGATTCTGAAGAAAACTGTCGTAGTTGCTCTCCGTGATGTTTCCCTCCGGCAGATCGAACACGTTCATCAGCGTCAGGATGTTACTGAGAACAAACCACAGCACTGTGAACTTGAGCAAATCATCTTTGAAAACATTAAAATGACATATTTTGAAATATTTGTTTATACATTTAGTTTTGATATATATTTATTTTTAAATAATAATATGTGAAAAGTGTATGAAAATGTAAAATAATAATATATTTATTATTTTTAAATGTATTAAATATCTATAATTATCTATAATTAAATTAATATATAAAACATATTCTAATGAATGTTTACTAAATACTTTTTAAAATGCATTTAAAATATTTAATAGATACTTTATTAAATAAATGGAAAATAAATATTATATATTAATACATTTTATATATTTTGATACAGAAGTGTTTGAAAATTTGTCAAAATAATATATATATTAAAATATTTGGCACTTTTATTAAAAATATTTCATAGATGTTTTATTTTTGCAATGTATGACAAAATGATAAATATTTATTATGTTAAATATCATTATACATAAAATATATATGTTGCTAAGTTTAAATATTATTAAATATGCAGTAATATAATAATATATATAATTTATATCTGATTATTTGATGTGTTTCATGTATAATACACACACACACACACGTCTCTGACAGACACACACTCACCCGTTCAGACAGTCATCAAACCTCTCCGTGGCTCTGAAGCCGATGATGGAGTAAATGACGATGGCTGCGTAGATAGACGTCACGCCGTTTATGATGGAGATGATGACCGCGTCCTGCTCGCAGTTATTACTGCAGACACACAGTAGAACGGTTATTACCATCATTACCGTAGTATACTGAACACAGACTCGGCAGTGGTCGAAGTTACTGACTGGACTGAGTTGTAGCTGGAGAAGGAGATGAGTCCTCCGAAGGCCAGAGAGAAGGAGTAAAACACCTGTGCTCCTGCGTCTAGCCACGTGCTCGGGTTCATCAGCTCATCCAGCTGCACAAACACAGCACTCAATCATTCTAAAGCATTTACAGCAGCTGGGTTAACATTACAGTAGAACCCAAGACCTTTACAACCCTGCTTCACTAGAATTAGGCTAATGATCAACGCAGCCACCAGAAAAAACGTTCATGCCTCTTTTTACTTTGAGATCACTCTGAGGCTAAATACAAACTTTATAAGAAATAGATCATTACAAGAAATAGTTTAATAGCTATGATTTATGATGAATCAAATCTTGAAAAACACTGGCATCGAACAATGCTCAATCTAAAAAATAGAGTACAGAAACAGAAAACAGTTGTTGATAAACTCCTGAAACACTGGTGTCAAATATTTTAGATCAGTCAATGCAATTTGCAAAAGAAATCAGTTAAATCATTTTAAAAATATAAATATTATACCTGGTAAATATATAAAGGGAGGGTAAAACCAAATATAAATGTCTCTTATCTCATCATTACTCTGTCGATTTAAACCTGCATGAGTCTCTCTTTTATTGAACACTAAAAAGATTTTAGTGGATTTTCAGGAACTTCCATATAATGAACAACAAATGCTATGGATGTCGTTCCAACCTTCTTCAAAATATCTTCTTTTGTGGAGTTTCATTTTGTGGTTTCATTTTTGGTTTGTCTTTAAAGTATATAATTCTATTTATTTAAGAAAACTGTCAAATAATGAAAGTAAAATAGTTCAGAAAGACTTTAAGTTGCATTTTTCTGTTCCTTCTTGACAGCTGTCACGTAACATCTGTACTTTTCCATGAAGACATTATGTTTCTGCTCATTCTTGGCTTGTTTCTTTTCTACAGAACGTCTGAGCTGTGTGAAGTGATCTGGATGTGTTTGTGTCAGACTCACGTCTGGAGTGAAGAGGAACTTGATTCCGCTGACGGAGCCTTTGAGCGTCAGTCCTCTGATCAGGAAGATGGTCAGGACCAGGTATGGCAGCGTGGAGGTCACATACACGGCCTGACCAGAGAGAAACATCACAAACCTTTAACACTGACCCTGAACCTGCCCACATCACATGTGCAAATAATATTTAGCGTACAGAAGAGGATTTTATGACATTAAATTGCATAACCTTAAACCACAATTCATTCTTGTATTAGGACAAGTTTTAATTAACTTTTAATTCAACGTGTACGAAGTTATTGTCTCTCAGAAAAAACCCAAGCAGCTTTTTGTTGAGGTCATAATTAAATATTCTTTTTCTCGTTGGTCTGAATGAAAATGCAGATTCTTTCTTCACCACCAGGTGTCACTTTTAAGCGTTGAACGAATCGTTTGGGAGTTGTTGAACAAATAAGGTAAAAATAAGTGAATGAAAAGGAGTGTTTTTGAGCTTGAATGGATAGGGAGTTGAACTTGTTGAACTTGTAACCCAAAGGTTGTGGGTTCGAGTCCCAGTTCCGGCAGGGATTGTGGTGGGGCTAGTGAATAACGACCGAGGAGAGACCCTTGAGCAAGGCACCATTCCCTGGGCTGCCCACTGCTCCGGGTGTGTGTGCTTGTCCATTCACTTCTCACTGCTGTGTGTGTGCACTTGAATGGGTTAAACACAGAGTATGTAATATACATAATACTGTTTTAATATGCATTCAGTTACAAAAGCATTTAATCATAGCAAAGCAGCTATTTAGTCAACAATAGTCACTGTATACAATGGCAGGCTGTTTGGTCAACTAGATTAGACACAAGAAAGATTGAGAAATACAGATAAGAATAACTAACTACACCTTACTGCTATTGTTCAGTAACAGTTTCAGTGCCATGAAAACACAATGAAACAAATCTGAATGGTTTTAAGAACAGACTTCACTTTCATCATGCGAACTGTAGTTTCTTTTGATTTTGGGATGAAATGAGAGCTGGACATTTTCTATCCCGTTCTTACAGTTGCATCCTGTAATTTAGCAGAAAAGTGCCTGTTATCAATGATGCCATTACAGCTATTAGTTGTTGTGATATCTTTACAGCGGCCAGAATCTTTCTGCCCTTTGTGCTCTTTATATAATAGTGTTAAACATCTGCAGCGATTGTATCGGTTTCCTCCGATTATCAGTTTTATGAGTTTTATCTTGTCTTGGCCAAAACTACCATGCTGTTTTTAACCATAACGTCAGTCTGTGAGCTAGCTAATGCTTAACCAGAAACGCCACACCCAGATATCTGGCCTTAAGTTAACCTTAAGTTATCTTGTTCCATGTGATGCACTGCTCATACGAGATTGAGGGTTAGTAATTAATTGGAGGTAGTAAGGTTTCGAGATTTTTAACCCTTGGGTTAATGTTCTTGTATATTTACAAGGATATTAACGAAGCTGCACATGGACAAATGCTCCTACGTCACTTATCTAATAAAAGACCGTGTTTTATGATTGATTTGATGTCACTAATCAGCAGCTGAGGGGCTGCACCAGTTCAAGAGCAATAAAAAAGGTGAGGAATGTTGTTTTTTTAATATATGTGTGTGTATATATATATATATATATATATATATAGTGAGTCAAATTAACTGTAATTAGATTGAGTACCTGCTTCTGTAACAGTAATACTTCTCACACATTACAAAAAGTCAACATGAGAACATAAGATTTTAAAGTAATTAACAATTATTTTAAGTATATAGTAAGTTTTTTAAATATTTCCTTTTTATACACACTTTCTACAATATCTAAGAATATTGAAATTTTGCAGACCTTTGAATAAAAAAACGTAATTAAAAACAATTCTAGCTTAACCACTATTTCAGACATCTCTAAATTGGATTGTCATTCCAAACCTTTCATTTTACACAAAACACAAAAAAAGATATTGTGATGAATGTTTTAACCCTTGTAAGTCAGTGAAATCCAAAAAAACAATATTAAACTTAGCTGATTTTTCACTATTGATAAAAAACACACACACACACACACAAAAAAAAATATATGCACTGCAAGAAGAAAGTCATGCAGGTTGGGAACGACATGAAAGAGGAATGATTATTGGTGAACTGTCCCTTTAACTGAGAGGGGCAGAGCACAGGAACCAGTGTGAAGGTGATGGAGATGTACCTTCCCGGTGGTCTCGATGCCCCTCAGACAGCAAACCCACAGCAGTGTCCAGGCACAGAACAGACACAAGACGATCCACCACTGCAGACCTCCAGAGTCCTCAATCACAGGAGTGGTGTTCAGCGTCTTCCTGTACCAGAAATAATCCACCGGAGAACTGCGCGCGCATTCAGACACAAACCCTGTTTACAGACACACATGGCCAAACGCATAAGTACACCTGGATCTGTATATTCCTCATTTTTATGCACTTCAGTTATTTAATCAGGAAACAAGTAGCTTTATTGGCATCATAAAAGGCTTTTATGAAGCATTGATAACATTTAAATTACACACAATTAAAAAAAATTAATATAAAATAAATAACAGTAAGAAAAATGAGAAGGCAAAAGCACAATGATTTGTTTAATTCGATTTACACTAATAGATTTTACACTAAGATCATGCAGCTTGCATAGACCTAAAAAAAGTGGGTTTGTCTTGTTTTCCATTACAAATAAAAACAAAACAAACAAACAAAAAACTTCAAGTTACATTTATTTGAAAAGAAAAAATTATCAAAATATATTTAATTATAATTTATCAAAATAAAGTAAGTTCATTTTTTTCAAGTTTTCCTTTTGAATCAAGTTTATTTTTCTTTTACATTTTAATTTATATTTTATTATTGTAATTATCTTTTCTTCCTTATTGTTGTCCTGTTTTGTCTTTAAAAAAAGCAACAAACTAAAATTAATGTAAAAAAATAATAATAATAAACATGCTTCTAATGTAAACGTGACTTGATTTAAGAATGTTCCGATGTTTTGAACTGGAAAACTGGATAAAAATTGTGAATTTTTTATTGTCATTTCAGTGTCATTCAGTGCCACTTGAAGTTCTGTTACAATCAATTTATTCCTGGTGGTCTGTACCTGTTCGGTTTTCATTGACGGGACACTGACTCCAGGGTAAAGGGTCCTGAAACGAGTTGAAGAAGTACCACATGACCCAGGCGATGATGGTGTTATAGTACATCCCCACCATAAAGGACACCAGCATGGAGGCGATGCCTGTGAGTGACAAACACTTTCATTCATATCATTCATCATAATCACGAGATATCGAAATTTTAGTACTGTAGATGTATTACTGTTCTACTGAGATCAGGTTTTACATGCAATGTTCAATATTTTTGTTTTCATGAGACCACACTAAAAACACTAAATTGCACTAAATTTTTGTTTATGTGTTTATTTTATTGCACTTTATCCATTCATATATGTAGACTTCCATTACTTGCAAAAAAAGTGTATATTCACTTGGTTTTATTAATAAACTTAATAGTGTTAAGTTAGTGTCTTTAAATTTCAAGTGACTGTACATATACAGTACATATCTCTTAAGGCTGTGAGTTTGTTTCTCTTGACTTAAAAACATCAAACAGGACTTATACGGATTTTGTTCTGGTAATGTATGCTAATTAGTACATATATTTATTTAGATAATGCCTCTTTTGTAATTTTGAACATAGTATTTCAGAAAACTTGTAATACACAATAAATGTACTATGATTAATAGACTTGGGCAAGTAATACCCACCTACGCCAACTAAATATGGATTGATGGAACTCCAGACACCGACGCTGCCTTTTCTGAGTCTCTGTCCGATGGCAAACTCCAGGTGCAGAAGCGGGATTCCCTCCAGAACCAGAAGAATCAGGAACGGGATCATAAACGCTCCTGAAATAGGGTGAGAAAAGAAACTCTTGTTTTAAATTTTTTTTTTAAAACATGATTAGAATTAAAACAACCTTTTAAATAGGTTTAAAACATTGATGTCCCAAAAATGTTGCTCACAAGATCCACTTGAGGAATAAAAAAAGTAGCAAATAAGTCAATACTTGTATAGTATGAGTGCATCAGCATCTGTTTACGTCTGTAGATTTCAATTCCAATACAATTTTTTGGCTGTATTTCAGCAGCATTTACATACACCAAAACTTACAGGTTTATTCCCACCTATATTCTGAAGGTTTTTGCTGCGAGGTTTGTTTGTATTTCATTCACTGGTTTTATTATTGCACTTCATCTTTTTGTGCCTATAGAGTTCAATTACAAAATCTTTAAAGGGCATTTTCCCCAAATTATTTTTTCCTTCACTTTAGCAGTACTTGTATACACCAAACTTTACAGTTTTATTTCTATCTATATTCTAAAGGTTTTTATCATGGGGTTTGTTCATATGTCGTTTGCTGGTTTTACTATTACACTTTATCTATATGTGTCAATACATTTCAATTAAAATTTTCTCAAAATGAGTTTTTCCTCCATTTCAGCTGTACTTACATACACCAAAACTTACAGTTTTACTTCCACATATATTTTGAAGGTTTTTACTGAGGGGTTTTTCCATACATCATTTGCCTGGTTTTATTATTGCACATTATCTATTTGAATCTGTAGATTTCCAATACAAAACATTTCCTTAAAGAGTTTGTTTCTCCACTTAAGCAGCTCTGACATACACTAAACTTTATAGTTTTAATCCTATCTGTATTCTGAAGCTTTTTAATGAGGGCTTTTTACTGAAAGTTTTTAGTGAGGGGGTTTGGCCAGATTTTATTATAGCACTTTGTCTATTTGTGTAGATTTCTATTACAGCACATTTCCTTAAAAAGAGGAAGCAGCACTTACATACACCACACTTAGCAGTTTTATTCCTATTTATATTCTGAAGGTTTTTACTGAGAGGTCTGTTTATATATCATTCACATTTATTTATATAACATTATTTTACAACCATTTTAAACCATTAAATTGTGAAATAAAATCAATCTCTACAGAACCTAATTTAATTTTCTGTTCATTGTGCTGCATTACATTCATTATACCACAATCATTCCTTATTATTCATTATGTGTAGATAATAATATACTGTAGATTTAAGTGCTCCTAATCATTCAGAGCTGTTTTCCGCAGTATTTTGCAGTGTCATACTGCAACAGCTGTTTTGGAAAAAAAATAATGCCAGCAAGTATCAGCTTCTTTATCTTGGAGTTTGTCTCTCTGCATGTGGCCCCTTATCAGTCCAAAGCTTCGAAAGTCCACATGATGATAGTCTGAGGTGAAGATGAAGGTGAGAGGGTGCTTTAGGAAAACAAGAGGCATACACCTGATGCATATTTAGTGATGCATAAGAAACTTCATAGCTCAGATTTCTCAGTTATTTTGTTTGATTTGACATGATGATTCTACTAACAAATCCTCAAGAGAAAGGAAAGTAGATATAAATTATGAGAATTGTTTGATATCATATTACAATCTGACTTTTAATTGCAGACTTTAGTTTCTTATAATTTCTTAGTTCTTATATTACGTTTCTCATCTATATGTGAGTTATCGAGAATACTAATTAACCTATGATGTTTTCTTTGTTTTTGTGACTTTTTCTCATTTAGGGTCATGGACATGCTTGCAAAATTTAGACACTGGAATGTGTCTACAGAATTCTGATTATGATGCAGGGATTTTTGATCAGCCAGTTTCTTAGTTTACCCTTTCAGGATATTTACATTTATGTTTGTACATATGTTGGCTTAAAACCTCAGCTAAGCACTTAGAAATTTGTTTTGAATATAGAAAAGTGGATAAAATGCTGTACATAATATTAATAATTACAGAAAAAAGTTGGAGTATTGGAGTGCATTTCTAAGTGAATTTTGGAAAATACATTTTTTTAAGCAATCAGGTTTTTTTTGTTTTTTTTATAAATGCCATGTCTGGGAAATATCGATGTTAATTTATTAATTTTTTTCTCCTTTTAAGTAATTTTTATACTGCAGTGTGATTTTCTTTCTTCTTTTGTGTGTGAGTTGTATCAAATCCAATTCAGTTCAGTCAGTTTGACCCTTATTGTAAAATGTAAAATCATACATTTTCTGAATGGAAACTTCCATCCCATTTTAAAAGCATAGTAAATCTGGCTTCATTCACAGTGGAAGCATCTGTTGCTCTGCTAATCTTGAATTAATGTTTAACTATAATCGTTTTAAGTGGCTGCTTTCAGCCCATTATACGACTGTTTGAGGTTTTATATGAGGGAGTTTATAGTGGTATTTCTGTGCGTATGACAATAACACAGAATTACAAAGACTTTTGTCTTTGATCTTAAAACATGGTGACATTAATTGGATGAACAATTTCAGTATTCTAAAAAACATTTTAAGACAAATCACCATGTTGATATATTTACAAAATGTACATTCTCAAAAAAAAAAAAAAATCATGCACTGCTTCTGAATTAGCTTCTAAATCATATAAACTGACATACATTTCTCAATGTCATTGTATTAGACATGCATACATTTATATTAGAAGCACATGCACACTTTATATTAGTGATAGATGGACATTTGTTAGGTTACATCGATGTTAGATTGAAGGAGATGTGGGTTTGTTAGTGAATGATGTTGATGCATCGTTCACAATGTATTTGAATTGTATAAAAAATAAGTGTCATGCATATTGACCAGTCATAAATGAAACAGGTCAGATTTACGAAATAATACGAATAGAGTGAATGGGTTTTAAATATACCATGACCAGGTTATATATATTTATTATCAATAAATCCTGAGCTAATAAATACTAATAAATGAATGCATAATGCATTGGCATGAATTTTAAATTTTAAATGTGCATAACATTTACTGGTTTAATTCAAAATTGTTGCATCCAAATGCACTTAAATGCGTAAGATTCTGCAGATGTCTGTGTGATGTTGTGAGTGTGTTGTGTTGTTAGTCAGGCTCACCTCCTCCGTGGCTCTGGCACAGGTACGGGAACCTCCAGACGTTGCCCAGCCCCACACAGAAGCCCACACAGGTCAGCATGTACTGGGTTTTGTTGTCCCACTGCGGCCGCTCTCCAGCCTCCTCCACCTCCAGCTTCTCCAGCTCGGCATGAGAAGGGATCCGCTCGTCCAGACCTGGGTTCGGGAGCTTCAGCTTCAGCTTCATGTCTGCTGTGTTGGGGTTGTCTACAGAGAGGGGTGAGAAGAGATGGAGTGATGGCTGGAGATGTCAATAAATACTGACTTCAACATGCACATGCTGACCTTTAGCACTGACATCTCCTCCCATATCCACACACTCTCTCTCTTATACACACACACGCACACAAAGAAAACGTCTGTGTCAGTATGACGCATTGAAATGATTGAAAGTGACAGTAAAGACATAATGTTACAAAAGGTTTATATTTCAAATAAATACATTCATTTATTCATCTGTGAATCTTTTTTGTTACATTACAGTATGTGTTTTGGGATTTTTTTTTATTATCAAAGAAATATAGTTTTATGACAAAAATATAAAAATAACATCTACCCTATAATAGCACATCAGTGTCGCTACTAATAATAATAATTAAGAAAACTATACTAATAAGGCTTTAATTTTTGTATGGAATTTTTTTTTCCTTTATTAAAAATTGGGGTGAAATATGAGCCATGCTCGGTTGCTCATTTATTTCTTTATCACTTTATCACAAACATGAAGATTCTGTCATTATTTACTCACCTTGAGTATTTCCAAACCTGTAGAAAGTTTGTCACCCTTGACTTCCATTGTATTAGTATAAATCAATGGTGACCAAAACAGCTTTCTTCAAAACGTCCTTTGTGTTCGGCAGAACAAAAAACGTCATACAGATTTGGAACTAAGTGAGGGTGAGTAAATGATGACAGAATTTTAATTTTTGGGTCAACAATTAATAAGATGATGAGTGATTGAGACCCTACTGTGATCAGGCCTGACAGCGATTAAACTGATACTTGATGATTTTACGAGGGTGGGGTTACAGGTCAAGAGTGTGTTATCTGATAGATATACCCTATAGGATCATAAATCCATACACATTCCATACCAAAGTACTGAAGTCCAACATGCTAAATACTAAATGACAGCAGCTCACTGAGCATCAGTGATAATGGAGTGATGTGATGAATGATTGCTGGTGTTTGAACAGCTCAGATGAAGATGTTCTCGAGCAACTTATTGACTTATTCCAAACACTTGCATGAGATTAGATGTGCACATGAGCACCTCTCATCTGGTCAATCATTTGGGGTTGACACTACATTAATTGCTGTTGTAATCATTTCTCTAACTAGGGAGAATGCCATGAACAACACAGTCCACCTCGTCACATTAAGACGCTTGGTCAAAACCCTTTTGCGTCACTTTTTGAAGCTAAAGGTACCCCGTTATAGTCACTTTTGTAACCCAACCCCTGCCCCTAAACCTACCATCTGTCAATAAATACAAGATATAGCAGGCAGATACAACTACCGTCATTATTTATTTGAAAGATATTAATATTCCAAGTCTTTTGAGGCAAAACGATTGAAAGAAGAAGAGGCTGGCTGTTCTCAGAGCTCTGTGTCCAAGCACATTCATAGAGAGGAGAAGGGAAGGAGATGTGGTAGATTTGTTTTTACAAGCAATAGAGATAACCGCACCCTGGAGAGAATTATGAAACAAAACACAAAGTGTGGGGGAGATTCACAAAGAGTGGACTGCAGCTGGAGTCAGTGTTTCAAGAAGCACTACACACAGACGTCTGCAAGACATGGGTTTCAGCTCCGCATTCCTTGTGTCAAGACACTCTTGAACAACAGACGGTGTCAGAAGCATCTCGCCTGGGATAGAGACAAAAAGGACTGGACTGCTGCTGAGTGCTCCAAAGTTATGTTCTCTGATGAAAGTAAATTTTGCATTTCCTTTGGAAATCAGGGTCCCAGAGTCTGGAGGAAGAGAGGAGAGGCACAGAATCCTTGTTACTTGAGGTCCAGTGTAAAGTTTCCACAGTCAGTGATGGTTTGGGGTGCGTGTCATCTGCTGGTGTTGGTCCACTGTGCTTCCTGGGGTCCAAGGTCAACGCAGCTGTATAGCTTGAATTGGATTTGTGTATTGTGAATCATATGATTTCGATCATAACTTTGGAGCGGATTTGCAAATAATTTGATTTAGGTCGTAACTTTTGAGTGTGTTGCGAATCATTTGATTTAGATCGTAATATAAAAAAGTGGGTTCGCAAATCATTGGATGCCAATTATTTGGATTATTTATTTAGATTATAACTTTGGAGCAGGTTTGCGAAGAATTTGATTTGGCTTGTAACTTTGGATTGGGTTCACAAATCACTTGATGTGAATCATTTGATTAAGCCATCCGCATCCTCAAAGGGGGGCACGCAGAGTTTGATCCGGACGCCGAGCTCTGCCCTCACTAGGGTTCATACCACTAGGGCTCAGAGTTCGTCGAGCTCCCAGCTCGCCCTTGGCACTGCTCAGGTGTTATGAGAGCCCAGGTTGTTCTGATAGTGGCCTTTAGCTCTTCTGCATTGTTAGGTTTGGCATATCGCATCTTCCTCTTCACAATACCGGAACTTCAGGTCATGTTTACAACATTGATCTGTTTTGTTCTGTTTGTTTCCTTTACAGCTCATTAATGATAGTGAGTGACTGATAAAGGACTGATAACTCACCTGATCATGTGCAGAGACAGAAACAGAGATTTGTGGAGGTCAATACTTTAAAGTGACAGTAAAGACAAACAGACTTCTATTTCAAATAAATAGAAAGCTTTTTTAAACCTTCTATTGATCAGAGATTCATAAAAAATGAAATGTATCAGTTTTTACAAGGGGGGGGGGATGGGGGGCGGGGGGTGCTTCTCGGGTTTCTTGTTTTCTTTGTTTTTTCTATAAAATCTAATTTAATCTAATCTATTAATCTCAATTTTGCTAAATAAAAGGATCTGGCTCACATCAGTCACATGACTGCCATTAATTAATGCTGGCCGTGATGGCAGAGCGCGCTGGTTACAAGCCAATACGGACTTATCCACCCGGTGCATCATGGGTATTTCTTTAGAGTTTACATATTTTGTGTAATTTAAGCAAGACAGTTGGGTTTTTGTATTAGTGGTGTTATTTGTGTTTATGTTCAAGTTAGTTTGGGTGGGTTTGATTCATTTGCAGCCCTTTTATATACAAGTGAAACTGTTACCATCATGGAGAGAGATGTGTACGGGAGTGACTTGTTAAAATTGCCCTTGGCTTGTAAAATGCAGACAATACAACTTAATAGTTAAGTAATGAATGGGGGCTGTTGTTGTATAGCCTGAACATCTGCCTTAGTCTTAATTTGAAGCACAATGCTTACATACATCTTTTCATAGTCCTGCATGGGATTTATGGCTCTTTAACAGGAAATGTATCTTTGCGATCTGCTTTAAAAGTAATCTTTTAAATAATTTGTCAGTTAAATAAGGCCAGCTTGGAGGCATATTATCAGTTTATCCTGAAATAATCACTGGGAGGAATGAGGTGAGATTTGAATTAAAATAATTAATCTTATGAAAAAGTGTATGTATTACCTTTACAAATCGTTGTCTATATTTTTATTAAAAATCTTTTTTGCTGAGATGACCAGTCAATTTGAGAAAACATTAATTACTTTTTTTACCACTTAAAGATGTAGTTTTGCGTTCTGATTACGCAATGGCGTATTATTTGTTCTTTAAACATCTTTGGATATGCAAATCAGAGCGTGACATCATCTGGCAACATTTAGCTACTTTTCAGCAGGCAGCTACTTTTCTTTGGAAATAGTTGGCAGCACTGATGCTGTAAGAACTCTCTCTATTACTGTCTCGCGGAGGAGCTATTTTGTGTGGATCTGTGTGAAAGACGCATAGGAAAAAAAAATGACAGAAAGAACAGCTCCCACCAAGCCCTGACTCGGCTCCCATGGTTCAACTTTATGAGCCGTTCAAAAGAATCGGTTCGTTTGCGAACGTCACAACTCTAGTCCTGCTACAGAACCAAACATTAACATTAATATTCTGTGTTTTCAGTCACTCAGTCAGGGGTTATGTCTGTTTCACACATACTCCATCTGCAGTGCCTTGCTTAGTTTTTTCGCACCCATGTTAACGGATCAGAGCGGTTGCTGTCCGGCAGTGCGTTCCAGATGCGGTGCATTTGCAGCAGTGCAGCTATCGTTTCGGCACAGAGTCTATTTTTGCTGTGCTGGAATCCGGACCTGCAAATTGTTTGTGGGCAAAATAAATATGTATTGGCCCACAAAATTTTTGATTTTTGACAAAAGATTTGATTGTGAAGGAAAGGGCATGAGAAACCGTTTCTTCGGCTATTGGTGTGAATCGTAATTTTTCAAATCATTATTTCTTAAGTGCCATGTTTAGGTGTACTTACACTGGCTTCAGCAACTATCATTATGTATAAGCGTAATGACTGTAACATTACTCATTATTACATATTATTTATGTGTAGGTTTTTCAACATGAATTCTTGCTTGTCTCTGCATCTCGGTCTGATGACGGCTCACTTAGGGCGGGTCTGAGGTACCACACCCGTTCAGTCTGTGTGACACGCTGCTGTCAATCAACTATTGTAGGAGTAGCCTCTGTCTGTGTGATGCCACACCCACATGCATTGAGAATGGCTTGATTTCAGAAGGGGCAACTTATTTTTATTAAATGAAAAGAAAACTACCTGTGGATCTTTACCTTTAAAAACTACCTGTGGTTTTTATTAAAGTACGAAGATGTATCATACAGCGATTATGATTTTGTCTTCCATAGTTTCCGAATTCTGCCTCCGCTTGCTAGTAATCACGTCACTACTAGAGCAAGCTCCTGATTGGTTAACGCGGCTTGAATTTTCGCCAAAGTTTTTTCAACTTGAGTGTTTCACGTGAATCCCGCCATTCACGCCGCTAAATTCTATTGGCGGTCTTTGCATAGACTAAACATGTAAATCACTTGCGCTTGACGTTTCATTCGAGTCCGGTGTGAACACACCTTAACACTTAAAGTGACATTGTACATGGATGTTTCTCAGAAAGAAACCCTTAAGTGTTATTTAAGGGATTTTTTATGCAACATTCTTAATTTTAAGGGAAACTTAAAGGCGATCTTAAGGGAAAATTACACTTAAGGTACTGCAACCGGGTACTAAAGTACCTCCTAATGCGACTCGTTTAAACACGCCTCCACTTTTCTACGTCACAGAGTGGGTTTATTTTCACACACCACCCAAATGTTTCCACAAAGAAAGAAGGTGGAGCTATTATTCTGGCTGTAGTGTTGCTGCGGGCGCCATGTTCTGGAGACACTGTGTGTCGTTGTGAAAGTCTAATTATGACACAACTGGAAATCAGTGTTAAGTTGTGTTTCCAACATGGTTCCAGTTTCAGGAGGCGGGGCGTAAACTTGAATCAATAATGTACAGTATGTGGAAAAAATGTTTTTTGCAGCTTAAACTGTATAAACACATTGCATTACACCAAACACACAAAATAATGTTCTTTTTTAACATCATACGACTCCTTTAATGTTCAGTTTAACAGTAAAGCATTAGGTATCTTTACATAACAGTTTTACAGCATTCATTAATCAGTTTAAAGTTAATTTTTAATTTATGTATGACAAGTTTATTATGCATGCATGTGTGTGTGTGTGTGTGTGTGTGTGTGTGACAAACACAATTCAGTGGTTCAGTAAACTTCCGCTTTATCATGAATGTCTTGTTTAGGACTTATACTTGCCATAAACCAGTTCTTGTTTCTGAATAAAGATTTTTGTGGATCTACAGAGAAAGAAAAGAAAGAAAAATCTTCACATCAGTAGCCCCCTGATCCAGGGATGATCTTCAGAAGCGTGATTACATCGGATCAATCATTAGCTAACACTTTAATACCGGAGGAAGCTTTACTGGTGCTGATCTCAGTGTGTGTGTGCGCGCCCTCTTTAGTTTTAAAAGATTTCTAACTGGGATAAAACACCATTGTTTTCATACTTGCTCATGTCTGAAAACTGGTTTGACCAATAGCATGCAGGCAGGATCTACAGTGAATGCAAAGTAATGTAAATAGAAGTAGATATAATGAACTAGAAATGTATAGAGACCTTTAATGCAGTAAAACTAAACCAAAACCAGTCCTTCTGGGAAAGAGAGGACACGAGGTCACTGTTATTGATCCGGTTGATGATGCTCTGCTGCCCTCAGCTGTCTGGATCCCACAATTCAGGAGCTTTGTATTGATAGAATGGTCTGTAGATGACATTTTGGTCATGATTGATGATTTAATTCAGGTATTAACAAGAGTATTTCTAGTGACCAATCAAATGAGTATCAAAGTGAAGCTCCAGTTGTTCTTTGAAAACAATCTTCTTCATTATCATCATCATCATCAGGTTTCAGTGCTAGAGACAAACATCAAATACTGATTATCATATTTGAGATTTTTTTACCTCAACTATTCACTCAGTTTAGGCTGATCATATAAAACAGAAGCAGTTTAGTGCTCTCAAACCTTTGGACTGCATGTAAATCTGCGTATGTAAATATGTAACTTTGGGTATTTAAATTCTACAGGCCTGTCTGAAATAGTAAAATGTTTTAGTTATTTGTACACAGAGCTGAATTGTTGGTAAATCCATGTTTTATTGTGAACATGATGATTCACACAAATTATATTAGTTACAGAAACCAGAATAAATGTGTAGATATGAGGATTTTTATAATGACTTCAGTGACAAGATAACCTTACAAAAAAAGTGTTTATTCACTTTATCTGTTTGTGTTTACATTTAAGTTTCAATCCATCTCTTCTTCCTCTTACAAATACTTTCTCTCAGCAGGTTTTGTCTAAATTATGAAGGATTTTATTGTGTTTTTTTAATTTATTCTTTATTATAATATTTTTTTTTTCTAAAAACGTGGTCAAAAGCATTCACACGTGTCAGATTTGAAAAAAAAACCTTTATTAGTTTTCAATAACTGGTGTGAGCGTATAAAACACATATAAATCATGAATTACATTTCAAATGACTTTTTGATCAGTCAAAACAAAATAATAATACAAAAATATATTTCATTTACCTCACTGTTTACATATATTTACTTAGCATATTTAAAATATATATTTGCCACAATAAAAAAACAACACTTTATCCAAAGTCCAAGTTTCTGTTTTGGAATTGTGTGCAAATTAGTGCATACTGTATTTCATATGAGGATGATAGCTAATGTGGTACATTTCCTACAGTAAATATAATAAAAATTCATTTTTTATTAATATGCATTGCTATGACATTCACCTGGACAACTTTGAAGAAGATTTTCTCAAAAATATATAGATTTTTTTGCACCCTCAGATTTCATATTTTCTAATATCTCAGAAAAATATTGTCCAACCTTAACAAACCAGACATTAGTTAGTATGAACTAAGAATCAATAATACGTCGACAGCGTTAATTAATCTTAGGTAATATTAATTTAAGCATTTACTAATGCATTAGTAAAATCACAAGTTGTGTTTGTTACCGTTAGTAAATGCAGCGAGAACCAACATGAGCAAACAATGATCAACTTTATTAACTAACATTAACAAAGATTAATAAAGAGTGTAA
Organism: Enteromius thamalakanensis; assembly: GCA_032357475.1. Taxonomy (NCBI): domain Eukaryota; kingdom Metazoa; phylum Chordata; class Actinopteri; order Cypriniformes; family Cyprinidae; genus Enteromius; species Enteromius thamalakanensis. The sequence goes on along the minus strand of JAUCMT010000135.1, from coordinate 1,483,402 downwards.
TAAATGCTGTGTTCATGTTAATTAATACATTAACTAATGTTAACAAATGACACCTTATTGTAAAGTGTTAACGATTATTTATTAATCTTTCCGATGAATTCTGGTGATTATGGTTTTGTGCTCCAGGGTCTGGGTGCGTGTCTCTCTCTGGCCGCTAGGCGCCGCTATTTCCCCTCATCGCCGGTTAAAGCGCTTAATCCCCGGGGGGCGTCCGGTTCTCCCGCACCTTCACCGAGTTCAGCCGCTCGGGCACACGGATTTGAGCGCTCAGCTCGGAATAACGGACAGAGCGTCTTCTGCTCGCTTCTTCCCGTCTGTCACAGAACTTCCGCGGCGCAGGCAGCGAGGCACGGACGCGCACCCACCGAAGGACGCTGTTGTTGTCGTTACCGGGGAAAGGACGCGCTTGGAAACGGCGGCGGTCCGTGAATGGATGCATCATGTCTTCGTTTGTGTGCCGCGTTCAGTTTCTCGACGACACGGATCCGTTCAACAGCACCAATTTCCCGGAACCGACCCGAGCTCCTGTGTACTCCTTCAGAGAAGATATCCCTCTGATCAACCAGCTCGCGGGGGTCCACCGGCTCCTCAAGGCTCCTCACAAGGTCAGAATACACACACTACCTTATCCTGCTCTATTACACCTCACTAAATGATCATTTCAAGTGTGCGTATTGAGCTAAAGTTTATTTGAGCATATTTTCCTATTTAAAACAATTAACTTATGCTTTTAGGTATTTCTAGTATTATCTAATTTAGTGTTTTTGTACAGCACGCATTAAACGCTGAAGTGCTGAGGTTAAGTGAGTTTTAAAGCGCGACAGGTGCGCCTTTGAGCCGCTTTTAGAGCCGCTCTCATTCATTCACTGACAGACACTCACAGAGCAAGCGTTACACTGAGATAATACAGCTTTCCACTGATGAGAGGACAATATCTGTCTGAGATACCACTATTAGAAAATCTGGAATCTGAGGGTGCAAAAAAAAAAAAAATCTAAATATTGAGAAAATCATCTTTAAAGTTGTTCTTAGCAATGCATATTACTAATCAGAAATGAAGTTTTGATATATTTACAGTATAGGAAATGTCTTCATGGAACATCCTAATGATTTATGGAATTGAAGAAACATTCGTAATTACCCTAAAGTACAGCCTGTCTTATAAAGTAATAGTAGGCGGAAAAATCTGATTATTCTGAAGTGGAACAGAGAAATAAAAAAGTGTTATGCACCAGGCTTTTATGG
>JAUCMT010000135.1:1434855-1449629 GCA_032357475.1 Enteromius thamalakanensis | reverse complement strand
TCTTAATGCCTGTTGAACATAACAGAGACATTTTATGATTATTACAATAAATTTCTTACCTAATGCTCCTTTAAGTTAAATAAACATAAAACAAACAGGAAGTAATTTGTTCTATCTGCAGTACTTGATAAAGACATTATAAACCAAACTGTAGATATAAGTCATCATAGTTTTAAGTCTTGTGTGAGGAAAAAGCTAACAAAAACAACTCTTCTGAAGTCAGTGTGTCTTTATTTAACTGTTTAAAAAGGACTCAGTCATGAGGGCTGATACTATAACCTCTCCATCACCTCACACACACACACACACACACACACACACTCGCTCTCAAACAGGCTGTGTGCTATTTCTCAGAGGAAGTGTGTGTGTGTGTGTGTGTGTGTGTTTGGTGGAGTGCTGACACAAACAGGTGTGTTTCCTGTTCATATCCGTGAGGGGCCTTCAGTCGGGGCCACAGAGGGCCCTTACAGAGCCCGTCATCTGAGGGACTTTATTAGAGCAGGACGATACAGGAAGTCACATGATGAGCCTGATTACAAGCACACTATATACTGCTCTCTTCTGCTCACCAAAGCTGCTTTCATTTAATCACAAAAACAGTAAAAATTGTGAAATATTATTACAATTTTAAACAGCTGTTACCTATGTCAATCTGTGAATATATATTTATTGTTATTTATCATTCCAGTCTTTCAGAAATCATTTTATGCAAGTAATTCTAAAAAAAAAATAAAAGTAACAGTGAATATATGTACAGTTGTGTTCAAAATAATAGCGGTGTTTTTTAAAACGTGAGTAAAGATCAGAATTCTTATAATATTTTTATTTAAATGTATTGGGAACACTGCACATTATATTTTACATGAAACATGAAGAAAAACTATCAATATTTTAAGTACTTTACAGAAAATGACGGAAAAAAATTATATTGGGCTGTTCAAAAAAATAGCAGTGTCTGCCTTTTTCAATACAAACTCAAATTTTTACATCATAAACTGAAAAAAACTTTAAGATTTAGCTTTCCTGTGACTGCTGAAAAATAAAATGCATCGCAGTTTCCACAAAAACTGTTTTTAACATTGATAATAATCAGAAGTGTGTGTCGAGCAGTAAATCAGTATATTATTCTGATTTCTGAAGATCATGTGACTCTGAAGACTGGAGGAATGAAGCTGAACATCACAGAAACACACTTTAACACAGATTCACTCAGAAAATGGCTGTTTTGAATCATAATAATATTTTACAATTTTTACCATATTATTGATTAAATAAATTAGCCTTTGTGAACAAAAGAGTCTCTATCACCTTCCCCACAGACACCAATGATCTAGAACCGGACGTGGAGGCCAGTCTAGAACCAGAGGAGAAGGAAGAAGAACCCAGAGAGGAACAGGAAGAGGAAGTGGAGGAAATAAGTGCTGAGCAGGAAGTGGGTGGAGCTGAGGAGCGGGCGGAAGAGGAAGAGGAGGAGTCTGAGCGGGAAGCGCCGGATGGGGACGTGGAGGACAGTGGGATCTTGAGTGATAAAGAACGACAGAATGAAGAAGTGAACGAGAAGGATAACTGCTCCGCCTCCAGTATATCCTCAGCCAGCAGCACACTAGAAAGAGAAGATCGCCTCACTGCAGGAGGAGCGGAGACGGGTGAGAATTAATATATATTAATACAAATATTATATTAATTATAAATAAAGAAATATATAAAAAATAATTATTGCTTCAACTGTAAATAAACAAAGTTTGGTGAAAAATAATTTGAGTGTTTAAAATGATTGGGTGTGTGTATGTATATATATATTACAAGATTACATTAAAAAAATCTGAAAAATATCAAAAAAATACACAATACATACATTTGAAAAAGCTAAACTAGACTAAAATGTAAAAAGTTCAGAAACATCTTAATATATAAAAAAATATGTTGCAATGCATGTAAAGCAATATATATATTTTAAATGTAATATAATGTGTACTGTATGCAATCTTAATTTATTATGAATTAATTACAGTAATTAGTAATAATTATAAATTCTATAAATAATGTAATATTAAACAGGAAATCTGAAATATAGCAATACAGCTGAAATTCTTACTGTTAATATATTTAGTAATATAACCTATACTACTAAAATATCTAAAGCTAAAATGTAAAGCTAATTAAAAAAAAACAAAAAATTATATAAAAATTATATAAAAAAACAAAAAATATATTCATACCAATGCAAATTAGTTATATTATATTTTTATATTGTTATTAGAAATGAAATCTACATATAAGATACTACACATTAATATATTAAATAAAAAATTATATATTAAAAATAAAAATCCATTATAAAAAGCTAAACTGTAAAAATCAGCTGGCCCGAATGTGTTTCTGTCTGTGTGTTTGCTGCAGGTCAGTGGCCTCAGAGCGTCCGAGACGTGAATGAACAACGAAACAAGATCCTCGACAGCAAGCTCTTTATGCTGGACATGCTCTACTCGCAGAGCAAGAAACCCTCGGAGGAAGACGAGGATGAAGACGAGCTGGCTGAGGACAAAGAGCGAGACGCAAAGGAAAAGGCTGAGGATTTGTCGCAGGATGCGGCGCCTCAGGAAGAGAACGATGCTAGGCATGAAGAAGACAAGAAAGTGGCAAATCAGAGCAACGTGCGAGCGTTTGCAGAGCGCTTCGGAGACATTGTGAAGGGTCTCACCTCTCCACCAATAGAAACGCAGGAACCTCCTCCTCCACCTCCGAAGAAGGAGTCGGACTGTATCTGGGACCAGCTGATGGCGAGTCCTCGGGATCTGCGCATCGGCGACATTGACTTCACCGATCTGGGGGACGAAGATGACCAGGATGTCCTGGACTCTGGGAGTTTGTACAGCTCTGGTGATCTATTGGCTCCGCCCCCTCCACCACCACCCTGCCCCTTTAACCTCCCAGCCCCGCCCCCTATGTTCGGCTGTCCTCCGCCCCCTCCCATGTTTAGCATCCGTGTGCCTCCGCCCCCTCCCTGCTTCTCTAGCCAGGCTCCGCTCCCTCCTCAGCAGCAGGCGGAGCAAGCCACGCACCTCCAGAAGAGGAAGAAGACCATCCGCTTGTTCTGGAGTGAAGTCCGGCCCGCCGACTGGATCTACCGCAACCACAAACGCAGCCAAGAGTCGCTCTGGTCCAGACTCGAACCTGTCAAACTTGACACGGCTAAACTTGAACACCTGTTTGAGAGCAAATCCAAAGAGATGCCTGTGACTAAGGTGAGCAGAATCACCGTCACAATACAGTCAGAACTAATTTTGCACAAAAAAATTACTCTTATGAGAGATTCTATGATGATTTATTTAAAAAAAGAATGAATATATACATTTTTGGTTATGTTTTTAACCAACTATTAAATTAATCTTGCTCCAAATAAATATTCTCACTAATTATGAATACTAACTGAATTCAGCTATGGAACAAACATCTGACTCTTATGCTCAAGCAATGCTTAAAGGATTAGCTCAATATAATCTTGAATTGAACCAATGACTCTTATGAGAATGGATTGACAGACTGTCATTTGTTGCCCTGGTCATTATATCTGTGTGTCGAACAGAAAACGGCAGCGGATGGGAAGCGGCAGGAGATCATCATTCTGGACTCCAAACGCAGCAACTCCATCAACATCGGTCTGACGGTCCTTCCCCCGGCACGCACCATTAAAACCGCCATACTGAACTTTGACGAGTATGCGCTCAACAAAGAGGGCATAGAGGTGCAGAAAAACATGCATCTGTTACATTTCACAGTGTTACATTTTGCCTGTTACATTCATCCATTGAATGTTACAATTTGTCATTTCAGAGTGCTACATTTCACCCTTTTACAATGTTACATTTTTGTGATATTAGAATATTACAGTTTGCCGTTCCAGAATGTTGCATTTTTTCCTCATCCCTCTCTCATGCTGTAGAAAATCCTGACGATGATTCCCACGGAGGAAGAGACGCAGAAGATCCAGGAAGCTCAGCTGGCGAATCCTGACATTCCGCTGGGAAGCGCAGAGCAGTTCCTGCTGACACTGTCCGCCATCAGCGAGCTCTCAGCACGCCTCCAGCTCTGGGCCTTCAAACTTGATTATGAAGCCACAGAGAAGGTGAGCGAGTCTCTTCTGCTCAGCTAGGCTGCATTTCTTTGATCGGAACACTGTAAAACAGTGAAATATTATTACAGTTTCAAACAGCCGTTTTCTTTCTGAATATCTGTTAGAATGTCATTTATTTCTGTGATGTTCAGCAGAAGTGAGGTCCTTGCACAATGAGAGAAATTGTAGAATGTTTTTTCATATTCGTCATCCTTTTCTATCAAAATGCATGTTATGGACGCAAAAATGCAGCAAATCTAACCTGGGCCAAATGTGTTTAATTACGGACAAAAGTTTCAGAGACAATGTGTAAACATGATGGACACAACATGAGGTCATATTTATTTGTGAAAGTTTAGCAGGATACTTTCGCAGTGTGTAAAAACTTTTAGACTTACATTAGTATTGATATTAGACTGATGTCACGTTTACAGACGCTCTTTACCTGCAGAGGTGACAGCGTTCAGAGACCACAGAACGTTCCCATCTCTCTCTCTCTGAGATTTCCAGCATTCCTCAGGTTGTGGTGTTTTATCGTTCTCTGACGCAGGAGATGTTTTCAGTCTTCCTGATGGAGAGGAACATTGTGTGCTGCAAACAATAGACTCAATAACCAGAAACACATTTGTTTTCTCCTCCATCTCAGACCCTGAAGACACAGGGAATGTAGTGTTTCACAGATCTTTACCTGCGTATTAAACGTGCTGTAATTCATCTGCTCATCTATATATGTAATGCTCAAATATAATTTCAGCTTTCAACAATTCATTTAATTAAACTAAAATAACTAGTTTGAATAATATCAGCCTTTAAATGCAATATATATATATATAAGTAGATTTGAAGTATACTTGCAATAAGACAACATTAAAATGTTGAAATAAAATTTTAATAAAATAAAATTTGTAATAAAGCTAATAGCAGCTCTATTCATAATAAATTACACTATTAATCATGTCTCTGGTTTCACAGGAAGTGGCTGAGCCGCTACAGGACCTGAAAGAGGGCATGGATCAGCTGGAGAAGAACAGAACACTGCGCTTCATCTTATCGACGCTGCTGGAGATCGGGAACTTCCTAAATGGCTCCAGCGTGAGAATTCAGCGCGACACACACTGAAATGCTTTATTATGGTTATGTTGATGTTTCTGATGATGATAAAGATCTTTGCACAGGCCAAAGGCTTCGATCTGATGTACCTGGAGAAGGTTCCTGAGGTGAAGGACACAGTTCATAAGCAGTCGCTCCTGCATCACGTCTGCAGCATCGTGGTGGAGAACTTCCCCGACGGCACAGACCTGTACTCGGAGATCGGCGCTGTCACACGCTCCGCTAAAGTAACACAAGCTCCTTTCCTTATGGTCCACTAAAGTAACATGTGCTGCTGTGACGTAACAAACGCTCCTCTAAAGTAACACATGTAAGGCTGCAGCTATCGCATATTTTAATAATCGAGTATTCTACAGAAAATGCCTTCGAATAATCAAGTAATCGGATAAAACGTTTTTGCTTAATTAAACAGCAATATTAAATATACTAATATAACTAATTGAAAAAAATGAATTGAAAAATCTTCATTTTATTTCTTTTATTTTATATTGATATTAAAATATTAGGAAAAATATTATTATCATACAGTAAGTTCATTGCATTTATAAACCATATTCATTGCAATCAAATTAAAATTACCACAGCTGTTGTAATGAGCACATTAGACTTTCAATATTCAAACTAAAGTATAAAGTATTCATCCAGGGCATGCTTTTTTAGCCATGACAGTAAACTCATTCCTTTGGTAAGTAGCCATGGTATAAGCTGATAAATATCCCGGTATAGTGTAGTATATTCACACTGCCTCCAGCGAGAGCGTCAGAATTCACCCTGCGAAGCGGTGGACTGCATTCTGACTGGTTGCCGCCAAAACGCATCATAGTTTATTACCATAAAGTTAACCTTTATTTCATCTCTCCTCGATCCTCTCGCCATCCATGGCAAAAAAAATCATTGCAAAAAAACGTGACATGAACTTTAAAATGAATTAATAGAGGCTTCTAGGCAGCGGGTAACACACTTCTAAAAAGTAACACACGCCCCCCCAACATGCTCTCTGCTAAAGTAACACACGCTCCTTGAAAGTAACACACACACACTTCTAAAAAGTAACACACGTTCCCCTAAACATGTGCTCTGCTAAAGGAACACACGCTACTTAAAAGTAACACACAGTCCGCTGTAGTAACACATGCTCCTCTAAAGTTACACACGCTTCTCTAATGTAACACATGCTCTGCCAAAGTAATACATGATCTTCTAAAGTAACACACGCTCCTCTGAAGTAACACACACTTCTAAAGAGTAACATGTGCTCCCATAAACATGCGCTCTGCTAAAGTAACACACACTCCTTGAAAGTAACACATGCTCTGCTAAAGTAGCACGCTCCTCTGAAGTAAAACACATTTCTCAAAAGTAACACATGCTCTGCTAAAGTAACACACGCTCCTCTGAAGTAACACACATTTCTCAAAAGTAACACATGCTCTGCTAAAGTAACAAGCTCTGCTCTAAAGTAAGCAGAGTGCTCCTCTAAGGTAAAGTCTGTGTTTGTGTCTTCGTTCTGCAGGTGGACTTTGACCAGCTGCACGAGACACTGACTCAGATGGAACGGCGCTGCAAAGCATCATGGGACCACTTGAAAGTCATCGCAAAGCACGAGATGAAGCCGGCACTGAAGCAGAAGATGTCAGACTTCCTAAAGGAATGCGCAGAGAGAATCATCATCCTTAAAACTGTCCACCGCAGGATCATGAACAGGTGAAGAGTGAGCGCCGGAGGTCAGAGGTCATGTGGTCTGTTTGCTAATGCTCTGGGTGAAATCTGGGATAGGTGACATTAATCAAGATTAACTTTAACTCTGTTGCTTCCACACCAGGTTACATTTGATTCTGTAATAATAAAATAAAGTAAAATAACTTGTTAATATGTTTTGAAATCATGAAAATATAAAATATATAAAATATCAAATAATTTAACAAAAAAATATGTAAAGCATAAATCATACAAACTATTTAAATAAAACATTGGCTGAAAATTTATTAAAATAATTTTAGAATAATTAATAATAATTTCTAAATAATAAATTCTCCCCAAAAAAACGTATGTAAAATAAAAAACAAACCTTTTTTAACATAAAAAGCAGTCAAAATAGAACATTTTTCAAATTTAACACTTACAAAAAATGAATTGAAAATCATGAAGATATTATAATGATAATTTTTTAAAATAAAACAAAAATAAAACCAATCAAAATACAGTACGCTCTTGTATTGAGTGGGTTTAATATGGATGGTGCTGTGTGGCAGGTTTCACTCGTTTCTGCTGTTCCTGGGTCAGCCGGCATACAGCATTCGTGACATCAGCGTGACTCGCTTCAGTAAACTCATCAGTGAGTTCGCTCTGGAGTACCGTACCACTCGTGAGCGTGTTCTCCAGCAGAAACAGAAGCGCGCCGATCACAGAGAGAGAAACAAAACACGAGGAAAGATGATCACAGACCTCAACACACAGGTGAGATACAGACCCCTGCAAACCAATTAAACCTGCGTTTTATTGTGCAATCGCTTATTTTTATTTTAAATTTTTATCTTAATTCATTATTGTTTATTTAGAAATTTTTTATTTTTACATTATAGATTTTTTAAAATTTACTTGTTTTGACTATTTGATTGTAATACATTTTTAGTATTTTATTTTAAATATTTCATTTACTTAATTATTTATTTAACATTTATGAATTTAATTCTTTGTTTTTAATTTTTATTGTTTTTATTGTAAAATTATTTTACATGAAATATATATTTAATATATCTATGTATATTGTATATATTATTTCATATATTGTATATATATATAATTAATTAATTAATAATTTATTGATTTTGATTGTTTTTCCAAGTATACAGTTAGAGTCAAGTCAAGTCTGTTAGAGTTACTGTTCTCTGCAGGCCTGAGGATTATGTGTCTGAACACTCTCCATGTCCAGCGGTTCTTAGTTTATTCTGCTCGTCGTTCTCTCACCGCTCGTGAGGTTCACTGATGAGACGATGTGGTCTCAAATCCCTAGATACTCCTTTACCTGACTTCTCTTGAGATCAGTTTGAACACTGAAATAACAATGAGTCCTCACAGGAAGGAACAGCGCCATCTGTAGGAATAACTGTGGGATTCTGATGTGGGTGGGGGGTTGTAATTATTTCTTAATGTGGGGGGAGCTAAATTTTTGGGGGGAGCTGAGGCTGTGATTATTTAATGCTGTGGGTGGAGCAAGGGAAATTTAATTAGTGATGTGGGTGGAGCTGGGAATGTGATTATTCACAGATGTGGGTGGCACAATATATATTATTTTGTGATGTGCACAGAGAGATAGATATGAATATTTTGTGGTATGAGCGGGGCTAAATGAATGAATATTCACATATCTATTCATATGAAATTCACACACTGTTTGAGACTGCAGACGGTTGATTTCTGTGTTTCTCACCCCAGACGGATGATGAAGAGGACCGCGAGGTAAGAGGATGTGTTCTGATGGATATTAACGGTTTATGTTTTGATGGCTTTCAAAGCTGCCAGCATCACTAACGGAGCATCAGTGTGTAACCCTGTTCAGATCTGCACATGTGGTGTTTCTAACCGGGAAACGATCAGCTGTGTTTGGATTTGGTCTGATGCATGTGTATGAGATGTTGAGCGAATCATGTTGTGTATTTTAATAGTATTTTTACATTTGACATGATTTATTTGAACTTTAGTATTTTATTTGTTAGTGTTTTTTATATATTTAAAAAAAATATATTTTTGTAAAATATAATTCAAAATATTAATAATTTTAAAACAAAGAAATCTAAACACTAACACATAATTTATAGTAGTTAAAGTTTTTTTTGTAATTATTTTTGTGGCTTTATTATAAACATTTTTAATTTGACATTTGTGTGTTAAATCTTAAAAGTTTCATTTTCAAATGATTTATTTATATGAAGTATTTATTTTTGTGATTTATTTAAAAATGTTTATTTTGATAGCTGTATTTTAAGTTAACAAAAAATACTTTTAATTTTACTTTAAATAAATCATCAAAATCTGAAATTATAAATGATTTATAAAACAAATATTTTAATAAAAACAATCAAAATAAAACACTTAACATTTAAATAAAGAATTTCATAAGTTTCTGTTTGTTTTTTTTAGATTTTTAAATTATTAATATATTTTTAATGATTATCAAATGTATAATTTCTGGTGTGTTGATGGTCTGTATGTGTGTGTGTGTGTGTGTGTGTGCAGGCGGGTCGTGTGTGTGTGAGCAGCAGCAGCAGTAGTGCTCCTCCCGTCGAGCCGCAGACGGAGACGCAGAGTTTGTGTCACGCTGAAGACGCTGCCGAACACGAGCAGATGAAGGCCGTGCTGAAGAGCAGCCTGCAGAAAGGAGACAATGACAGCACCGGAGCCACGGGCCTCAGGACGCGCACACGCACACGCGCCAGCAGAGGTCACACAGTCACACAAACACTCCTGTAGTGTCTCCATGTTTTCTGGGGTCATAGGTGTAATGGTGTTTCTACTGTACAGACTGTATGTGGTATTGTCCTACACTGACCCTACACCTAAACCTTACAGGAAACACACACACTTTTACATTCTCAAACATTCAGGTGCACACACACAAACACACACAGAGAGAGAGAGACACACACTCACATGCTCACGCACACACACACACACACACACACACACAGAGAGACACACACACTCACATGCTCACGCACACGCACACACACAGCGGCTGTGTTCTGAATGAGCGTGCGTCTGAGTGAAGCATGTGTATCTGAAGCTCGGTGTTAAGCCTCACGTTACTCGTCTGCTGGAGTAATGCAGGGCATCGTGGGAAAGTTTCCCAGTTTATCAGTCCATTCACAAATCCTGCGGCCGTCCTGAGCTGTCGAGCTCTGGCTTTGTTTGTGTTCTTAACTGGTGGGAAGCAGAGTGTGGATGAAGTCATGAGAACGAGCTTCAGGCCGTTAACGGCGTCCATTAGCACGGGACTGAGACGCCGTCCATCACTCAGACAGACGATTAAAGCCAGACACACAGATATCTGAAGACTGAGCCGACTGAAGCGCCATTCTGATCATCTACACCATTGTTTATGCTTTTACAACATTAAACTGATCTGTTCAATAACAAATCAAGTTTTGGTGGTGTTAGTGCTGAAGTGAAGTTGCTGTGTGAGCGCTGATAAACTGACCAGAGTATTGAGAAATATAATCTAGCCATCGAAAACAAGAGACAACGCTCACAACAAACAGAACGATGTCATGCATTGGTGTGCACGCTAATATGATAACTGGTATTGCTTTTGGTGTGAACTGAGACTCTTATTTTTTTAGCCCTGTGACAGGTTTGCAGCTGATTTGAGTGTTTGAGAAACCTGTTTGGACTCAGTCATCACTATCATTATTTCTTTTGGGTGCAGGAATCACACACTTCTCAGCGCTGTGGAGTGTTTTCAGAGCATCCGTCGTAACATAACATTTCCATCACAAAGCTGAATTATTGACTTTCATAGGGCCGCAGTGCTTTGATATGGACGCTCTCTGGTTCCCGCGCGTGTGAATGTGGCCAGTGACCCACAGAACGGACACAACGCATTCGTTCAGGCCCGGGTCTTTCATTCAGCGCCTCCTCCTCCTCCATGCCATAATTTAAGGGGCTGAAAGGCTCTTTTGCGCCGCTGAAGATGCTTTGGCCGCGGCAGATGGAGGGAGTTTGGGAGGCTAGCGGGGTGGCGATAGGCTAATTTGAGCAGCACAAAGCCGGCCCGCTTTCAAATGCAGAGCAGGAGGCTTTGATGAGCGCGGGATGAAAGCGCAGGGAGCCCAGCGGACCACGGGGGCCCTTTGTCCCAGACAAGAAGGCATCTGCTGGGCTTTGCCCTCCTCTCTGGGACGAGCCCCTCCAACAATGACTGACGGGGCCAGAGAGTGTCACCGGCGCTGATGAAAAGAGCTCAAGTGTGTGTGTGTGTGTGTATCTGGTATTTACCCCACAAGTTTAGTAATACCAGGAAATTGTGGCCTTGTGGGGAAATTTTTGGTCTCCATGATGAAACAAGCTTATAAATCATAAAGAATAAGTTTTGTATGCAAATCTAAAAATGCAGAACGTTTCCTGTGAGGGGTAGAGCTGGTGTTGGTAAAAATACACTTATACAGTACAGTAAACCATTACATCTATGGAATGTTCCAATACAACATGGAAACACAACATGTGTGTGTTTGATTGCATGTGTGTATGTGTGTGGAGGATTTCATGGTGACAATGGTGAGCTACAGCAGCTAGAACTAATTGGGAGAAACTCTCCTCCACGGAGCCTTTGATCTGCGAGAGATTCACTCACGCTTCAGCAGAACCTCCTTCAGGAGCGTCAGACACAAACACTTCTGCTTCTACTCCATCTTCACTAGCACTACTCCTCATTTACTGATCAAGCCTGTGATGGAAACATTTGTAGTCCACACGTTTGTGTATGTTGTTGTGCTTTTACTGTGTAATGTGGAAGTACAGCAACATACTTCTTGTAATGCTCTTTTCTTTAGCAGATCAGCACAGTGCTCAAGCAACACATTTTTGGTACAAACACTAAAATTAAAAGCTCTTCGGGATTGGAATAATACTATAAAAATAGAAGACTACCTCCCACTGCCGGCAGCTTACACTCCAGAGACAACTGCCTCCATTTGAACAGACGAGAATAATAATGCCTCTTCTGGAGTATACTTGCTGCATGAACTGCCACAGACTTCTACAAAGTTACCTGCTGAACACAGCAGAGGCTCACCACAGACCCCCTCAGAAACCATCTCTAATGTGAACAGAGAACTTCAGAACATTCTAATGAAGCACACATTTCAGCTGCTAATTCAGAATGAGCAGTCAGAACTCCTTAAGATGAATTTCAGTGAACTCCTCGAAACATTTGAGAGACTTGAAGTTCAGTCGTTCGTCAGTGGGCCCCTCCCAGCAGGGAAACTAACATGCTTTCATGGCATCTTGGGCTGAACACATGACTACAAAGAAACTGCAGTATAAAAGGAGTCCACTTGGAGTCAATCTGGTTTCCGAGTGCATCACAGTACAGAGACGACGCTTATAAAGGTAATAAATGTTATTCGACTAAATTCCGGACAAATATCAGTGCTGGTTCTACTAGATCTTGGTGCTGCATTGTCTACACTGTCTATACTACCACAGAGACTGGGAAACTGCAGTGGGCTTTCTCAAATGGGAGAGGTTATTGTGTGAGTATAGGAGAGAATGCGTCTAAGTGGACGTCCATCACAAGCAGAGTACCACAAGGCTCAATTCTTGCACCGCTCTTGTTTAACCTGAATATACTCCCATAAAGTTAAAGAATCAGAAAAAAAAACTAATTGCCTATCACAGTCTATCATAGCCTTCTCTCCAAATAACTATAACCCAGTTGACTCCCTCTGCGATGCATTGATAACATTAACAGCTGGATGTGCTAGAACTTTCTTCAGTTGAACTGAGAAAACTGAAGTCATTGCATATGAAAGCAAAGATGAAGTTCTCAAGGTGAATACATACCTTGACTCTAGGGGTCAAATAACTAACCATCAAGTCAAGAATCTTGGTCCCAAGAAGACCATCAGACAGCTGATGGATGCTGACCAGAACCAGAAGATCTGAGCACATCACATCAGTCCTCAGGTCATTACACTGCCTTCCTGTGACTTTAAAGTACTTGTAGTCATTTATAAATCACCCAATGGCATAGGATCTAAATACATTGCAGATAGGCTCACTGAATATAAACCTAACAGAGCTCTCCGATCATTAGGATCCAGTCTGGGTTTACACAAAACAAGGTTGAGTCTGCTTTTATGATCTTCCAGAGGAGATCAGATGTGCTGAAACATGAGCCACATTTAAATCCAGACTCAATGCATCTGTTTAGCTGTGCATTTACTGAATGAGCGCTGTGCTACATTTTCTGATAAAGTATTTTTTATTTGTCGTCTTTTTCTCCAAAAATCAATTGCATCATTAAAGGCCTGGATGCGCTCGAAAACGAGAACGAAAACGTTGCACACATGCAAGAAGTGGTGAAAATGTATGTCTGAAAAAAGTACGATTGAAAAAAGTCAGCGGCAACCAAAACTGTTTATTAACCAACCCTAGTGAAAGAGTCAAATATTTAAAATACATTTATTTAATACTAATTATATTTACTAACTCAAAACTTACTAATATAAAAATTGTTATTAGACTTACCACTTGCGCACTATTCACTTTTGTTAATATTAAGTCTAAAATGTGTTTGAGTGTCACTTTTGATGAGGATTGTAAAATCTTTGATTAATATCCGACTTTTAGTGCTAAATATTTAAAGTGTACCTAAAGTATACTTGAAATAGTTCTAGTTCTAAAATAATAAGTGACATTTATAACACACATAAATATGTAAATGAATTTAGGTTAAAATTAATTTTGATAGTACACTGTAGTCATTCTTGTAACTATAAGTAATTTTGTAGCTGGACCTGTGTCCCATCTTGCTTCAAATGCTCCACCATCATTCCTGTCCCCAAGAAACCCAAAATTACTGAACTTAATGACTACAGACCTGTAGCTCTAATGTCTGTGGTCATGAAATCATTTGAAAAACTGGTGTTGGAGCCAGTCATGACCTCCTCATGGCTGCTGATTCTGGCCTGCTCACTATTCTTATTCTTCTTGATCTATCTGCAGCTTTTGACACCATTTCACACACCTCTCTTCTCAATAGATTGTCATCTATTGGCATTTCTCACACCCCCCTTGATTGGTTTTGTTCATATCTCTCTGACCGCTCTCAGTTTATACAACTTAATTCATTCTGTTCTCAGTCTTCACCTGTTACTTCTGGTGTTCTCCAGGGCTCTGTCTTGGGGCCCCTTCTTTTCATCACTTATCTTCTTCCACTTGGTAACATCTTCCGTAAATATAATATTCATTTTCACTGTTTTGCTGATGACACTCAGCTATATCTCTCCTGCCAACCTAAATCCTCACTTCCGCCCACCACCCTCACTAACTGCTTATGTGAAATAAAGTCTTGGTTTTCCCATAATTTCCTTAAATTGAATATGGCCAAAACAGAAATCCTTCTTATTGGCTCCAAATCCCTTCTATCCAAAGTTAACAGTTTTACCCTCACAATTGACGGCTCATCAGTCTCTCCATCCCACCAAGTTAAGAGTTTGGGTGCCATCCTTGATAGCTCTTTATCATTTCAATCTCACATTAACAATATTACTCGCTCTGCCTACTTCCATCTGTGCAATATTAATCGTCTTCGTCCCTCTCACTCCACCCACTCTACTTCTATCCTTGTTCACAGTTTGGTGTCCTCTCGTATTGACTACTGCAATTCTCTCCTCTTTGGTCTTCCCCCGAAATCCCTCCATAAGCTTCAACTTGTTCAAAACTCAGCAGCCAGTATCATTACCAAAACTCCCTTTTTCCAGCACATCACCCCAGTTCTGCAGCAACTTCACTGGCTTCCCATAAAATTCAGAATTGAATTTAAAATCAT
>JAUCMT010000135.1:1369418-1386767 GCA_032357475.1 Enteromius thamalakanensis | reverse complement strand
ACTAGCTATCAATCACAGAAAATGCTATAATTAATAACTAGAATTAAAAAGGAAGATACAATAGCTCAATGCAACAGTGCAAATAATGACAAAGAAAGTATGAAAAGCACATTTTATTTCACCTTTCATAACAGTGCCATGAGAACATTTGTACAAGATACATCACAATCTAAAGTGCACAAATACTGTACAACAGAGGGATCTTAAATAAAAGGAAAAATCACATCGGGCTTCATAGAAAAATATGATTAAAAAGAATTAAGGGCATGCTTTAAAAACAATCCAAAGTAAAAACCCCATTAAAATGAAGCGTTTTTCACAAAAGAGCAAAAAAATGAACAAGCACAACCGGGAGCACGAAAGCTTTGGCACTCGCAGATTAAAAGATTAAAAACACAACATGGGCAGATCACTTCAAACAAAATAAAGAGAGAGAGAGAGAGAGAGAGTCGACCCGAATAAGCAGTTCTTAAGGGCTTGTGTAGAAGGCGTAATAACCCATGGCTTTATGACTCTCTTTATTGTACTCCTCAGAGCTCAAGTCCTCGCACTTTATGGTAGGAGAAGCGTCTGTACTGGAGCCTCCAGGTGAAACGCGTCGCCTTTTACATGCCATGGAGTATGCACTGGTGTCCCCCGAGTCTACGGCCTTCAGCACCGGCGGGGCTTCCATCCAGGGGCCGGTGCTGCCAGCCGTGGGGGCCGCCGCGGAGCTCTCGTCCTGCAGTTTGTCTTTAGAGGACAGCAGGTCGTCGGTGTACGCCGGAGGACTCGGCCGAGGAGACCAGGGCAGGCCGGTGGTCATCTTCCTCTGGTACGAACTTCTGCTGCTCCAGCCGGCTGCCATTGAAGCGAAGGCCGAGTCGGGGTAATAGCCGAGCGCGTGCGGGCTCTGCAGCGGGAGCGGCTTGATGCCATACGGCAGGAGGCTGGAGGCCGAGTACTCGCTGTCATAGGACAGGTCCAGTTTACTGGACACCCCGCTCTGCTGGACGGGCCCCACGAACCAGCGCTGAGCCGAGGCCGAGCCGCCGGCAGAGTCTTCGCTCTGAGGAGAAAGCAGGCCGTTGGTCTGTGGCACGGCGCGCTCGCTGGCGTAGAAGCGGTGGTTTTGCGGCAGGTTGTTTACAAACTGGTCTTGGAAGAAGGGCTGCATTGCATAGCGGGCGCCGGGGACAATCTGGTGCGACCGCGGAGAATCGGTAGGAGAGGGCGTCAGTCTGTCACTCTCTGGAGCCGTGTACATCCTGAGAGAGAAAGAGAAAGCTGTTAGCAGTGTGTCTTATCGCTCGAAAGCCACACTTTTTGATCAGCATGCCTGGGATGTGCAGAAACGTTTTGCACTCAGAAATATTAAATTGAATTTTAAATTAAATTTAAATTTTACTTAACAGCAAGTAACACACAGAATTAAATGATGAATATTAAAGCAGAGAATTAAATATTATATTTTATGTTTTACAAGAAATTACTGTTATATATATTACACACACCACACACATATATACATATAATATTTAGAAGTGTATATCTTCTCTAAACAAGGAGGGGGAAATATAGTATTAAAAATATAAAAATGCAATATAAATATATATATATATATGTACACACACACACACACACACAAACATCAAATATATTTGTTAAAATACAAATAAATTTTTTTTTTTTAATAATTAAACATTATAGTAATGTTAATAATATTATGTAATCAACCTGAGCTGATATGAACGGTTGCATTTTTATTAATGCATTAACTATGTTAACTAATGGGACGTTGTAAAGCGTTACCATATGCAGTCCCAATTTATCCACGTTCACCCTTCACACTAAAGAATTATCTGAACACTGCATTGTATCGTAAATGCATCAAAAATTAAACTGCTACAGTTTGTATTATCATTTAAACAAAAGGTTTTTAGACTCTCAAAGTAAAACGTGGAGTTTAAAGTTAACGTGTTAGGACGTTTGTTCACATAAGGAGACGAAGAAACAAAGGCCTGTGTTTTTGGAGAGGTTTCATAAATTGTGCAGTATGAAATGCACTTACGAATCATAATTATCTCTGAAGCCTTTTGCGAAGGGGTTGTGGTCGATCTTGAGCTGTGTGATCTGCAATTAAACACAAACACCAGGAGTTCAGAAGCGCCATGAAATGCAGAAGTGGCTGTAGGAGGCTGCGGCTGAGTTTCTGCTTACGTCTGTGTTCTGGTAAGCCGTTACAGCGATGAACTGGTTTTCAGGGAAAGTGAAGGTCTGTGTTTTAGCTTCGCTGCTCATGTCTTCCACACCATCCTCCGTCACCTCCACGATGTGCAGCCGC
Source organism: Enteromius thamalakanensis (assembly GCA_032357475.1). Lineage (NCBI taxonomy): Eukaryota > Metazoa > Chordata > Actinopteri > Cypriniformes > Cyprinidae > Enteromius > Enteromius thamalakanensis. Next base: position 1,384,444 of record JAUCMT010000135.1, on the reverse strand, counting down.
GGCTGGTACTTGTGCAGGGACTGCAGGACGATCATCTGTTTCAACACACACACACACACACACCAGTGTTTGTGCAGAGTTCATGGCCAGCACTTGCAGTTAGACGAAGAGAGGTGTTAAAGCCGCACACACAAGACCTCTGAGATGACTGGAAGTTTCTGCACACACTCACACAAACACTCATCTTTATCTTTAAAATGCGCCAGATGCATCAGTTCTTTGCAACGTGTGCTAAAAAATAATTCTGGTATTCCATGTGTTTTTGCATTTTCGGAATATAAAATATCATTTTCCAAAATTAACACACCAGCTCGGCCTATTTGTGTGCAACAAAAACAAATCTAATAAACAAAAAGGTTCCTGCATGCCTTTATCATATTTTGCATCCACAATTCTTGCACATTCAAACACTGAATATCACTTAGAGTGTGAGTAATATTTGTTTACCTGAGTATTGTTGTTATTTGCACCCTTGTTGTTGGTTAGCTTTAGTTTTCCGAAAGAGATTTCTTGCCTCATCCAGTGTGCTCCGGTGTTTGGTGATTCTGGGTGAACGTAAACCTTGTTTCCTATAGAAAAACGAATAATGTTGAAGTTATGTGAACGGGTAAATTATGACCTTGTCTAAACAGACAGAAAAAGCATCCGCCGAAAAAAGCATCAGTGAACTTGAGCGGCAAAAAAGCGCCTTCGTGAAAAACAGATGCATCGTGACTAAGAGCGATTTGTTTTGAATAATTTTAATACATATAGGAGAATAACACGTCCACCCCCGCGTGTTCTCGAGCGCCATCGCTTACGTTAAATATGAAACTTGTTCCAATGCTAAATACACTCATTTTTAAACGAAATGACATGTTAAACGGTTGTGGGAAAATTATTAAGGTACAATAAAACAATCGCGCGCATACAGAAACATTTTTGCTAATCGCTGAGCGATATTTTAGTTTTAAAATGTGTGGTAAATTATAATAAAAAAATCGAATATTTTAGTCAATATTAAACAAATTCTTTTATTAACACAACATCAAATGCAAATTGTAATTCTACTCGAACAGAAAAAAAAATACAAATAGCCTAACTTATTTTTTCGATTTATTTTAATAGCCTACACAGTTTGCATGTTTGTTTAATTACATTTATAACAAAAAAAGTGCAATTTTAACTGAAAATATAACTATTGTAATGTTGCTCGAACTAGCCTGTTTTCATATAATCTCGGGCTGATTTGTTTTTTCCTCACCTTGCATGTTGTTGTCCGCTTTCCCGCAGGTGACCCATTTTCCGCCCTGAAATCTCCAGTGGTTCGGGTCGGCCAGAACAACCTCCACAAACACGTTATAATGCGCCGTCAGGTTCAGTCCGGTGATATTAAAACTCAGAAAGGGAAACATTCTCCTGCGGATAGGATTAATAAAACACAAATTACGAATCAGGACGAATTCGGGTTCGTTTAATCACCCGGCGAAACTACATTCGTTATCCAAACAAAGCGTATAATTTTATAAATTTATATTTTGCATACTTGCGTTTGAAAAACAATTTTAAACCGTGCGTTTATGTTGTGAATTGCTCGGCGAAACTTTACCAACTTCTCGTTCTCACCTGCCCTGCTTGGTGATGATCATCTCGGTCTGATGGCGGTGAAATTTGAGCCACAGCGGTCTGTTGCAGAGGTACACCTGCGCCCTCGCCGCGGAGCCTGAACCAGGGATGGGCATCGAGCTCAAACCGGAGCCCGGTCCCGGATAGGACGGGTACAGACACCCGGGACCCTGTCCGAACTGATACCCGCTTCCAAACTGACTGCGACTGGCGCACACGGCGGAGGAGAACCCGGCGGGCGGAAGAACCGAGCCGTAATGCAGAGACGACGAATACCTGGAGCCGTTGGCGCCGCCGTACACCGACCCGGTTTGGCCTCCGTACGGGAAGAGAGAGCACGGGTTGGTCACGTCGGAGCTCGGTTGGGTAGAGGAGATGAAGTAGCGATCAGTGCCCAGCTCATCGATGTTGTAACGGCGGGCGCTGGACAGCTCATCATCTCCACCGATCACCGGAGAACTTTTCCGTGCGTCCGGTGCGGCGGCTGATGCCGCTGCTTTATTCCCGGTGAAGCTCTCGCTGTCAGCCTCATCCATCAGCGCGCTCCCACCGCTCAAAAACTTCTTGGCACCGGAGCCCTGCTCCGCTTCAGTCCGGTCCATGTCCTGAAAGTCTATCTGCGTTGACCCGGGGCTGTTGTTAGTGCTCTCTGAGGACGACGACAGGTTACAGAAGGTCTTGGGTAAGTTTACAGATGCGCCAGGGAGGATGCTTTCTAACTGCATTCTTCAAAATACTGATGAGGATCAATCAAAAGCAGGTGGAGATCAATAAGTAGATCACACCAGGACGCGGATCCGTGCGCCCCGCAGCCTTGACCTCTGAAGCGACACCTCCGGATTTTCTACTGTAATCTGTGAGTGACAGAATTGTTTGAGAGAGTTTATATATCGTCCTTCTCGAGGGGGCGGGGCTTTGGCAATTCGTGGCTCTACAGTTTTCTCATTGGCCCGGAGGCCTTCCTTTTCACTATGCCATTTAAAACAAATGCATTTTTTACTTGTTTAAAATTTAGGGCTATTTTTTTGGGTTTTAAATGTATCCTTAGTTGAAGAGTGCTGTTCTATAAAAAATAATATTTTGCTGTAGCCTATTCAATTTGGAATATCTACCAAAATTGTAGTTTTTGACTTAAACTTTCCTCACAGAATATTTCAAAATTCGTTTACAGCCAATTAATGAGTGTTAATTTGAGAATGACATTGAACCCACGGAGGAACTTGACACCGTTTTAGAAGCACCGAAAACAAAACAATTAACGAGTCCTCCAGGCTGACCCGAGAACGGTTTTATCTAAATACACTGGAGCTCAAATCAACTTGGCAACCCAAATAATTACCAAACGGTTAACGAGGAAACCAAACTCACCACAGACTGTCAGGAAAGACCGCCATGCCTCGAGTTTCTCTTGTAGTGGGGGTTAAAGTTGAGCCCTCTCCGGCTCGGTGTGTTTGTTAGACGCGTCTCTCTACGTTTCAGCGCAAAAAACCTCTGCGATATTAGCGGCGTAAGTTCTCTCTGCTGTTGACAATGAGACGCACAAATAACCTAAACATTCGAACATTCAGTGAGACTTTAACGTGCAATAACCTTTATGCATTTCCCCTAGTGCATTTACATATTAAAGTGCCTAATCTACGTGTTCTAATGTGCATGTCTATTGTGAACTGTTGTTTCAGCGTCTACATGATACGGACGAAAAAACTGCAGGAGATTGTTTTCGGCGTGCACGAGGTGAGTGTGGTGTGAGGCGCGCGCACGCGTCACCTGAGGGGTTAAAAAAAACCACCATGTGCCTTTAGTAATGATAATATGATTAGGCTTAACGTGTATTTAACAAATATTATAAAATATGACCATTCAGGTGTATTATTTTAGAATTAAATCACATTAATTCTTAAAAAACAAAACATGAATTAAAAACAGGCGTATCTTTTTCTTTAAAATTCCTAAGTAGCTAATAATACTAAATTACTGAATAAAGTCTTTATCTCTGGTTTATTAAATAGGTTTATGATTATATGTTTAAAGCGCAATATTTGCTGCATAATTTTTTTGTTTTTTAAAAGCTCGAATTAAGCATATTAATTATTGTATTAATCAAAACGATTCAAACAAAGTCCGAACACATTTTCAAAACGACAGAAATAAAAAAAATCAACACGCAGGTCAACAGATGGAAAAACAATTGAGCCCCAGTTCACCATAAGGTAATATCTGATTGTCTTTATCATCAGGCGGTGGTAATAAAAAAGAGAGGGGCGGGGGCAAATCCCACCCGGCTCAACCCCTTTCCAAGCTCAGGGAAACCGGCCAATTATTTTTCCGTGTGAAGGAACCGGTGATAGTGAAGGAAGAGACAGCCGGGAGGATAGAAACCGCCTTATTAAAAACCCTTCTGTACCACAAATATGATAAAAAAAGAGAATGAGAGACCCAGGTTTAAAAAAAGTACACTTCCATAATGTACTTAAAGTGCTTACAGCTTTGATCTTACATACACAAGTACACTCAAGTGTTTGAACAATGGTTCCTTGAAGAACCTTTAACAACCGTGGAACCCTTTCCGTTCCACAAAAGATTCTTATAAAGGTTTCTTTAGATTCTAAAATCTAAGCTATAAAGGTTCCAAAAGAGGGTTTTCACAACACTGCCATCAAATAACCGTAACTTTACGTACATTTCTTAAAAGAACCATTTATTTACTAAGTGTGAAAAACATTTTAATTATGTAAAAGAAAAAAATTATTACCTGTTTTTTCTTGTGATTAATTTGTATTTGAATATGATCTAAAATGCGCATATTTAAAAATGTAAATGTAGTCGCCACTTCTAGTACACTTGAGTGTAGTATGAAAGATGGGTTCAAGTGTACTACGAGTGATAATGGTCGGTTACCCTGAAAGGGTCACCCGCTCAGCGCGAGAGCTCTTTAATGAAAAACCCCACCGGGTGTCCTCATCAAACCCATCCGCTGACTCTCTTTAGCTTGTCATTGTAATTAAAATTCCTTGATGACAGCCACGGGCCAGATGACAAATTAAAGAGAGTCAGTTATAGCTGTAAGTCACATGTTGTGATTATATGACTCGCAAAAATTACACTATCATCCATTAACCTATTCACACTTTTTATACGGCCCGTTTGACCTCGTTCTATTTGCTTTCAGAGTGATAACATGATTTGACCTGCCGCTGCTCTCTTTTACACATTATTCCTCAAATCAACAACATCTGCAGCTTCAATCTTGCAATCCTGTTCAGTCGTTATCCACGTAATGGAAAAAGCACAGTTGTATTCGGACTTGTCGTTTCAGCTCAGTCGGTGTGTCTAAATTATGAGATCAAATCCTGAAATGATCTCAACTGATAGTATGAGAAGGTGTGATGTAAAGACGATCCACACAAAGCACCTGAGAAACACACACACACAGACTCAGGCAGGAATGATTATGCGTTCTCACCTGACAGATCCCGGGTCCCAAGTGCCTTGTAGTTTTTAAGGTGTGAGATTCACAAGGATTAGCTCCCAGCTAAGAGGAATATTGAGACGAGAACGACTTCTCTGTGCAGAATACAGAATTCTGCGTTCTTCAGAAGAAATTGGCTTGTAGGCTGTTAGTCCTCGAAGCAAAGGTTCTTTTTTGGCATCTACATGATTCCATAAAGAACCTTCAGAAGCCTGCTGTTTTCAGATTCAGACTGTTCACTAAAGGGTTCTTTGGGAAAACAAAACCAAGCAATGGGTTCTTCTACACTTCTTTATTGTTGTCAGTGGTTCCCCGAAGAACTTTGAACATTTAGATCTGACAAAAGGTTCTTTATGGTGGAAGAAAAGGTTGTTTGGATGAATAAAACGGTTCTTCATTGGCATCGCTGTGAAAACATCCTTTTTATGTTTAAAAAGCGTAAAATAAAATAAACCAGGAAGAGTTCAAATAATGTTTGGGAGTTTCAGAAATAAAGATTCTTTAATATATGTGTCAGCATCCATGGATGTGTTTCCATTCCACAAAAGATTCTTTAAAAATGTTTAAAATCACTCTACAATATTAAGGTTGCCGTAAAAAAAAAAAAAAAAAAAAAACGTGTAAAGAACATTTGAATCATTTAAAGAACCTTTTGTGCTTCATTGATGTTAGAGGCTCTTCAGAAGCCAGTAACCACTTTAAGAAAAGGTTCCTCTATTGCAATACTCTTTATTTTTAGGTCCATGAGTTGCTTTAGTTTATTGCTTTGTGTATTTAGGCCAAAATATGTGCGTGCATGATCTGTGTGCAGATGTGTGTTATTAGCAGGGAATATGTGTGTATATGTGTTTGCATGTGTGCAATCTAGAGATGTGTGAAGAATTTGGGGAAAAGGGGCTAAAAATCTGTGAAAAGACAGAGAGGGGGGCTGGAACTCAGCTGGAAACTGATTGGCTGCCAGCCTGAGGAGGAAATAAGAATCTGCTGTCCTCTCCGGTCTGGGACCTCGGTGACCAGGCGCAAGATGTCTGCCATGGCCCCCGAGGGCCCCGCGGCGTCCCCTCAACACTCCTCTGTCTCTGAAAGCGTCTTTCTCATTTTATTATTGACTCGAAATGCCACCCAGTCTTTATTTCCCTTGCTCGCTTTCTCTCTCGCTCCCTCCGTCCCGAGCGCACATGAGAGAGTCGGGCGAAAGGCTGCGGGGGAATCAGGGTCACTCAAAATCAATACTGTGCTTTTAGATGGGACAGATACATAAAGGACGGTAATAGTCTTAAATGTTCTGTAACTCTCAGAGGCTTTGAGAGGGTGACGGTGGAGTTGGGATCCTCAAAAATCACGACTCTTTTTTTTAATTTTTTTTTATTTTCCAAAGCAAACTGTGAGTATTTTCATTGTGGTTCACAGAACTGAGCTTTTGGGTCAGTCACAGTGATTTCAGGATACATGTGAACTTATGATGCACATTTTTATATGCTCCTCAAATTTCATGAAAAGAAGTGCATGAAAAATAAACAATGTATTATACACCTTTTTATAGGTGCTGTATAGATCAAGCTCATTGTTAGTGGCATGAATATGTTTTTGTGTGAGCACTGTATTAAACATCACTATTCGTGCTACCTACATGCCTATTTTTTGTGCAAATTTAAAATGTTTTGTCCATGCAAAAAAGGCCATTTACAGCCAAATAAAATTTCAATAGTTTATTAGCCTGATAACGTGTGTTGTATCGTGTACATACAGTAGGCCTGTTCCCAATTAAACTACACAAAACAAAAACGCCTAATGAAGAAATATTTAATATAATAATAACAATAAATGAGTGCTAATTAACAATGTTACTATAAATATCATATAGCCTATTTAAAAAATATACATAGGCCTATATGTGTATATATATATAATGCATTATTATTATTATTATTATTATTATTATTATTATTATTATTATTATTATTATTATTATTATTATTTGAAGTAGTCGTTTTCCAAATTATAAATTAGTATTATTAGTAGTATTATTATTTTAAATCGCAAATTAAAAAAAATTAATATAAAATAATATAATAATAAAGTGAATAATATAGAAATAAAGAAGAAGAAGAAAAAAAAGAAGTGCAGCAGACTGCACTCTAGCGCGCGCTCCCCTTTGACCTGTCACGTCACTCCGCCGCACGCACACCTGACGTGACAGCGTCATATCACCGTCTCCTCACGCGCTAAATGTTCCAGGCGTGTATCATACCGCGGCTCCGTTACTCCGTCAGTGACAGACTGGAAACACATTTACCCTCAAACTGCTGTCAACACCTCGTTAGAAACGACGGAGGAAAACAGGCCCTTTACAGCGTCCCGACGTGATCGTTTTAAAGTAGACTGCTCACTGGCTTTTGTCAGTATAGTAAGTATTTTTGTAACAACATAACAAGTGTTTCCAATATGACGAAACTAAAAAAAAAACAATAAATTAGTATTAAAACGAAGTGGTAAATTAAGTAATAATGATAATAACAACAAAAAGCCATAAAATAAAATTGGCTTGTGTTTGCATTTATTTTAAGTTAAACATTTTATTAAAAATATTCAGAGTAAAAGCCTATTGTTTGCTATAATAAGGAGCCAAAGTGTTTTTTCTATATTGTATATATAACAGACCTATACAAAATTTGTAATCAGGTTGAAAAGTTTTATTTTAGTTAAAAGAATCTGCCTGACTGACATAAACTAAAGTTAAACTAAACTAAGCAAAAATGGAAAACAAAAACTAAACTAAATCTTTTAATCATTTCAGTTTTAGTTAACTGCTAATAACCCTGGTCATCGGTTCCATTAGTTAGCACTGCTATATTTCACAAAAGCACAAAACTGTATAAAATACGGCTCTTTGAGTCGTGAGGATCATGGACGGGTTTTTGAAGAGCCTATCCATCTCTCAGAAAGTTAGCTTTTCAAAACTTCAAATTCTATTCTTCAGATTTCTATCCTTCACACTTATTTGCTAACATAGGTTTCTCATCCAGTTCAATGCATATTGTATGCATTACATTTTCTATTGTTATTCTTGGGCTGTTATAAATGGCAAAAAAAAGAGTTGTTTGGGGTGGAGATAAATTAAACACAATCTGTGAATGACGTCACAATCATGTTGCATTGTGGTCTACGGAGTGGCCTAAAGTGTGCATATAAAGTAGTTGTAGTTATGTCTAAAAGTGGAGTCCTAGTGTTTCTAGCTTACGCGCATGCATAGATTTATTCAAACTGAGAACAAAGTTGACCTTTCTTCCTGTTTTGACCCCTTCACCCTTCATGTTGTATGCATTCAATGTTTTTTGTTAAATAGATGAAATAACTGGTAAATAAAACCACCAAAAGCCCATTTGACAATGATAACTATTAAGATAATGAATTTAGCATTAAAGTTATTAGCGTCCACACCAGAGAACAATATTGTCTGTTTGTTCAAAGCACACGCGTCTGCCGCTTTAAATACTCAAGCTCTTTGAAGGATGGATTCTGATTGGATGTCAATGTTTCTGAAAGTGATTCCAACGATATTGTTTCTCTATGTCTTTATCGTTGTCGCTGTGGTGCTATTCTTCAATATCGGGAATGATTTTTCTCAGCTATATCTTTATTGTTATCTTGTTGGCCTTGAGTGTTAATATGTTTTATTTGAGTATCGATACTTTAAACACTTTCTTTGGTACCGATATATAGATCCTTCAGGATCCCTAGTCAACACTGAACCTCAAGACCCTATGCATATGTGCTAAAGTTGAATTACAGCACATATGCATAGATTCATTCCAACTGAGCCCAAAGTTTACGTTTCCTCGTAAACCCGCTCCCGTTCTGACCTGTTCACCATGTAGCGTGACCACCCATAAAAGCCATATGACCCCCGGCGGCCAGAGGTCAGGAAGTACTGCCATATTGTTGTCAGAGTCCATCAGCGGCGGACCCACATGAAAGCGGCGCATTCCTGCTTTATGATGCGATCGGCGTGAGATTCATGAACGCCGTGGACAGGATTAACGCCGTACGTCTCATTAGAGGATCCTGGCGCTGAGAGCCGCGGCGGGAGGCGAGCTGAGAAACGCGGCCATTAGGGCGGCTCGTCTGCGCTCCCGTCTGCTTTCACCTGCGCTTGTCTGCGCTCTCATCTGCGTTATGGGGATTTATTTCGCACATGAAGCACACCCAGGCCCGTGGCATCTGCTGACAGTTGCTCTTTAAAGAGATGGATGTCAGCGCTTTGCTTGAGTATCGGATGCCTGTTTGCTGTCAGAGCTTTTCGGGTGAATATTCAGTAACGTTAAGTGACCCTTAAATGTTCCCGGACTTCGCGTAACACAAACCCAAACAAATCAATGCTGGAAGGGAGAGCTCAGCCAAAAACGAGAGCGCTGCTGTCATTTCCTCTACTCTACAAACCTGCATGAGCTTCTTCTGTGGGACAGAAAAGATGCAATGGGGTTTTACACAATCTAACAATACGTGCAAAGATTCCTCACCTTATAAATCAGCCAAAAAGGCAAGTTCTGTCATCCTTTACTCGCCTGTATCTGGAGCTTCTGTGCAAATCTAAAAAACATGCTGTGAAAGGTGTCACACACTTTATGTGAATTTTGTCCAGCTGATTTGGTCCAGTCTCTGTTTTACCCGGTTTTGTCCTTTACTAACAAAACATGAGTCTTCATGACTGTCAAACAAAAATGTCAGTGGGTTTTTGTCAATACAGTGAAGTCAGTGAGTTTTAGTTAAGCTGATTCTCTCTGTTTCACCCTGTCTGGTAAAAAGGTCATAACATCATTCTGCAATAAATAAACCGTTCTAAACGGATTCTAAACCTGCTTGAGCTTTTTCTGTGCAACCCAAAAGAAGATACAGTGAAAGCCAGCGAGGTCCAAACAAGTCATTAAATAACTTCTTTTACACATTGCTAATGTGTGCTGGTTTGCAACAACATGATGGAGAATAAATGACAACATGACATGACATGACTGCAAGGTTTGCTCTGCTTTCTTTCTAAAAGTGTCCTTCTGGTACTGTTAAAAAGACAACCATAACCAAAAAGTTCTTGCTTTTTTTGTTTGTTTATGTTTTTCCACAGAAGAAAGACTGGTCTGTAATGACATGACAGTGAGTAAAGGATGACTTTTGTGTTACATGGCATTTGGCACACGTCCTCTAATACATCAGGCTGCTGTGATTTTCTCTCCATTTTACCCAATATTGAATGTTTCATACTGGCCGGTCATAACATCACAAATAAATAATGTCACCATGCACTCACTATATGACATTTTTCTTATGTAAAGGAAGATCCATGCGGTGAAAGTCAATGGGGTGCAATGTTGCTTATGTGCCATTAATTAATTTATTTCTTTTGTATTTTTCCACAGAATGAAATGATAATGGTTTAAAACGGCATTTTGGTGAGTAAGTGATTTTTACCTGTTCTTTGATCTGTGCGTGACACCTGACCTGCTCCGGTTTCTATTACCCCAAATCTTTTCCCAAAAGACCAACATCTGAATGAATAAATACGCCAAATATTCTCTGGTTTTCTGCCAGTTGACTATAAGTTAAAAGGTCTAATGTAACATAGAAAGATATAAACCGACCAAAATGAGCATTCTGTCACCATTGATGCACTTCAAACAGAAGCACAAACTGTCTGGAATAAATGTATAAAGATGCTGCTAAGAACACATCTTTTGAAGGCACACGTTGGTTTTGCTTGTAAAGAACGACAGAAATGTCATTTTTGGCTGAACTAACCCAAGGCTTCCCAAAATAAATTCAGAAATTTTGGTGTGTGGATTCTATTCCTGAATTCCAGCTGTGCGAGTCTCTCCGAGACGCTGTGGATTAGATGTGCGGGGCAGCAGCCGTATGCACAAATGCAGATTGCGGATTGAATATTCTGTGGGTTTTGGCTCGATCTGATCTCCTGTAGTCATCCAAGGGAACTGGGGCCGTCGGGCGCCGCATAATAACATTAACAAACACATGGATGAGTCCTCAGAGTAAGCTCACGCAGCAGACGGGGATGTCTTCAAGCAGCTCGCTCTCTGTCCGGCCTGGTTCGGAGTTTGGAGTTGTTCATCGTCGTGGCCACCTCTCTGCTACTGACCTCTGGCTGACCCTGGGCTGGGTCTGATCACGGCCCGCCGGTGACCCATTTCTCGCCTCTCTCTCCTCGCGCTACGCCGGAGCCATCGACCGGCCAGGGCCGCAGGAAGACAGGTGCTAAAAGTTTGACAGCGCAGGCCAGAGATACATGTTTTGAGGAGAGAGTGATGCGTGTGTGTGTGTGTGTGTGTGTCGGCCTATGCACCAGTGCATTTTATTCTGACATATATTTTTTTAATCTAGTATTTATTTTTTCATTTGGTTTAGCTTTATTTTAGTTGGCAAAATGATATTTGTAGTTTTAGTTAAAGCTAGTAATAACCTTGACTAGCACTGAAACTGTTTACTGCACATATACTTTTCATGTAGGACTTTTGAGCAGAGTTTTAGACGTTGTTGAGACCTCTTCTGTAACTCTAGAGGAGAAACATTGACATGCTGCACTCTCTCACTCCATGATTAAAAGACTTCAGTTTCAAGAGTGTCATATATACAGTTTATATTTTATTTTGTTAAGAACTGAACCATTCAATGTAGATGTTAAATAATTAAAAATGATGTATTATATATTTATAATTAATTTTTAAATACAGTATTCAATGAATGTATCAGAGCATGTGTGCACTCCGTGTGTATTAAATACTGCAGAAACAGTGAGAGTATAAGCTCTTCAGAAACAGTCTGTGTGAGTGTGTTTGTAGAGTAACATGCTAATCGGCTGAGTTTATTCACCGGTATATCCTCTGTGTGTGTGTGTGTGTGCACCTGGTATTCATCACGTTATGGGGAACAAATGTTCCCATAAGTAAAGGAATACAAGTAAGTGTTGACCTTGTGGAGACGTTTTGTAGTTCCCCATGATGAAACAAGCTTATAAAACATACATAATAACATTTTTGAACACCTAAAAAGTTGTAGGGTTTGTGTGGGGTGACAGAACATATGGTCTGTACAGTATAAAAACCACTACACCTATGGAGTCCCCATAAAACATGGAAACACAATGTGTGTGTGCTTAATTAGTTGATTGCGTGTGTGTATGAGTGAGTGCTTGTGTGTGTGTGTGTGTGTGTGTTTATGTGAGCGAGTGTGTGTTAGTGAGCGAGTGTGTATGAGTGAGTGCTTGTGTGTGAGCGAGTGCATGTGTGTTCCAGTATTTGTGTGTGTGTTTATGTGAGCGAGTGTGTATGAGTGAGTGCTTGTGTGTGAGCGAGTGCATGTGAGTGTGTGTGCTTGGAAGGGTCATGCGGTGGCTCCCGTGTGCGGTCCGGCGGCGGCCCGTGAGTGCTGTTACTCAGGAACAAGCAGGGCTTTTATCACATCTCCAGCTCTGACTCAGAAACTGCATTTCGCTTCTCTCTCTCTTTCTTCTGGACGGCGAGCGAACTCAGTTCTCCACAGCAGTTCAGCGCAGGAGCAGCCGTGCATGGGTCCGTCTCTGTGAGTCAGAGGTTTTTACACCTTTCACTACTAAACACACGCACACACACACATCTCTGTCTCTCAGCCTACTCAGGCATATGCTGCTTATGTTGACATGTTTATTGCTTTAAAGCTGACCCCACAGAGAGAGGGAGACACGTGCGGGGAATCCCAGGCCTCTGTCTGTCTCTGTCTGTCTGTCCCTGCGTCTCTGGAGACATCAAACCAGTGCTCTCGTCTCTAAACACTCCTGTCACTTCAACTGATTCAGGCTCGGATCTTAATGCTGGATGAATGCAAGTAGTGAGGTGGTTTTATCTTTAGTAATAGTGTGCTGTGTGTGATCTCTGTAGTGGCCTAAATTGCTTTTGCCTTTAACGCGATACATTATACAAGACACATACATAAATATACATAAACACGTACAGGAAAATAAATGAACAACACTGACAACAAAAGGAATGTACTGAAACCAAAGACAGATATGAATAAACATGAACGTGTAGTGTAATGTTCCACAGCCTTTAAATACCCTATAACAGAGAGAGAGAATAAAAAAGTAACAATAATATAATGTGTACTAATAATGATAATATAATATACAGGTGTGTATATAGTCTATTTGGAAGCAGTTTAGGCATTTCTTGTAACACCGATGATTAGAGAGTGACAAATTAGAAATAAAGGTGCTTCACAATGCAATAAAATAACATTAATGTCTAAAGGCTTCCATAAAGAACCTTTGTTTTACAAAAGGATCTTTGTGGTGAAATAAAGTTCTTCAGATTATAGAAAGGTAAGAAAAATAATTATTTAAAGAATGGTTCTTTGCAGAACCAAAAATGGTTCTTCTAAGGCATTGCTGTGAAGAACCTCTTGAAGCACCTATATTTGTAAGAGTGTATTGCGTTAAGAGACAAGCCATTTGTGACCCTGGACCACAAAACTTGAGATTTATGTGAAACTGAAGCTAAATAGATAATATTTCCATTGATGGATGGTTTGCTAGGACAGGATGAATGAAATGCAGCTATTTGAAAATCTGGAATCTAATTGTTCAAAGAAATCAAAATTATCTTTTTAAACTTGTCTAAGGAAGTTCTTAGTAATGTATCTTAGTAAACAAAAATTAAGTTTTGATATATTTACGGAGATAAATATGCAAATGATCTTTATGGAACATGATATTGACTGAATATCCTAATGATTTTTGGATTAAAAGAGAAATGAATCATTTTGACCCATGCAATGTATCCTTAACAACCCCTGAGAGAATAGATCTGAAGCGGGTCGCATCACCTGTATTCACTGCAGTAGTTCTGATTGTTATTAGTCAAACACAGTCAGCCTGAGCTCTGCTTGCAACTTGTCTTGAATAAGAGTGCTTTCACACGCGGACTGTTGTTTCAGAAACTGCCAGGTTTCTTCGTATAAGGTGCACTTAAAAAATGCTTTCCTGACGAATCCTGGAATCCTGTTCGCAATGATAAATTAATATAATGACAATATGCCCACAAAGCTGTTGTCATTCCACCGTAAATGATTTAGCTATGAGCCGAATCCTGAAAATAAACCATGGAACTTTGACCAATGAGAGAACAGTTTACTCACACCTAAGAGATTCTCTCTCCGAAAAAATGCATATGTAATATATATGTATATATATCCAATATTAAATTTTTCATAATATTTAATTAAGCTTATTAATTAGCTTATAAACTGTACATCTTCTACATCTGGAGATATATAAGATTAGTTTATGAGTTTGTGCCTGTTTTTTTTTTTTCCTGGAACAATAAATTAAATCTGAAGAAGAGTGGGAACGCGGTCTATTATATCAGTCCTCCCATCAGTTGTTTGCCGTACAATAACATGCTTTTCAGTATAGGCCAGATTTTCCATATCGGTGCGTCCCAGCGTAGCATATTTTCATTTCTAGACGTCTTTGTCATCAGAGGCGTTTTCCTTGGCGAGTCTCTGGTCTTTGATGAGGAGAATCTCAATATTGAAGGTGCAGGACAGCAGAGGTCTGTGTATTTATCCGAGACGCTGTAAAACAGTCTGGACGGGCCGCCTGTTGACTGGACTCAGATCAGTATCAGACGCTGATCAGACGCATACACACACCCGACAGGCCTGACGACAGCAGGCGCTCCTGATAAACAGACCCCCCTTCAGCACACACACAGATACACACTCACGGTTCTGTGGGTTTGGACTCCAGTATGTGATCACCTGTGTCTGTTGTCTTTTGAGTATGACGACTATAGACACTCTATATATCTGTCTGTCTGTCTGTCTGTCTGTTGGTCTGTCTGTCTGTATCTATCTATCTATCTATCTATCTATCTATCTATCTATCTATCTATCTATCTATCTATCTATC
>JAUCMT010000135.1:1345173-1364560 GCA_032357475.1 Enteromius thamalakanensis | reverse complement strand
CAACACCGATCTCAACATTTAACACAACTATTCAACCATATAATGCATGAGTTTCGTTAACTTAGCATTGTTCGTTAGATGCTATTTATATTTTTGTAAGAGTAGGTATGAGCGTAAACACATATTTTTCAAACTCCAGTAGTACGCTGATGTTTAAAACGCCCCGGGCAACTCCTGATTGGTCAAATGCCACGGTGGAAGAAATCCATGCACTTCCACGAGCTCACGGAAAGGCACGAGATCGCTTTAATGAATAATTGTTTAAGTTACCAAATATAGTTCCTTATATATATATATATATATATATATATATATATATATAGTTCCCTAATTTTATTACACTTTATGTATTTATTTGCGCCTGTAGATTTTTTGCCCCACATCAGCAGCAATAATATAAACCAGAATCAATATCCTGAAGCTTTTTACTGATGGGGTTGTTCATGTATCTTTTGCCTGGTTTTGTTTTGCCATTTTATCTTTTTGCATTTATAGATTTTCAGTTACATTATATATCTTTAAAAGCTGTTTTCTCAAAAGTAGGTTTTTCCCAACTTCAGAAGCACTTACATACAACAAAACTTAGAGTTTTGTTCCTTTCTATATTCTGTAGGTTTTTACTGTGGGGTTTGTTTATGTATCATTTGCTGGTTTTATTATTGGACTTTATATCTTTTTGCCTGTAGATTTCAATTGCAATATATCGTTAAACATCATTCTCTAAGATGTTTCTCTACTTCAGCAGGAGCTACATACACCAAATTTTACAGTTTTATTCCTCTCTATATTCTGAAGGTTTTTACTGAAGAGTTTGTTAATAAATATATAGTTCAAATGAGTTTCTACATCATTTTAACTCTAAAAAAACATAGGGAAATTGTATTTTTTAATGAGTGTTGGCAGTATTTTCTAAATTATGGACTAATAAAGAGTGATATCCAAAATCTCCTCTATAAAAGCATTTGACTTTAATATGTTAACAGAACGAAGCATGAATTTTGAACCATTGTTTAGGTTTCTGTTCTGCAAATGTCAGCAAATTTGTGTATGTTTAAATGTATTTCAGAGAATTAGCCATACAAATGATGTTTTTTTGATAAGAAGAGGCTTTGTACTGAATCTATCTGTGGGTGTGTTTTGGTACTTGAAAAAAGCCTTTGTAATTGTGCTGGCTGCCGTCTGGGACGGGCCCTCTTGGCAAAGCACGACACGTCACGGCAGTCTTGATGCGTGTATGATGAATAAGAATCGGTCCAGAGCTCGAATCGAATGCAGAAGCATCAATCAGCTCAGAAAAATCACACCTCGAGCCCTCCACCCGCGCGAGGGGGAGTCCTACATGAGGTCACCCAGCCTCTAAACCTGAGTGTGGGAGGTGTTGAGACGACCGGGCAACAAAAGAGGGAAAGAGAAAGAAAGACAGACAGAGAGAGAGAGAGCGCGACAATTGTGGTGGGCTGCACTGAACACCACAAATCTGTGCTTTCATTTTCACTCTGTTCATGCTGGTGTCTAATCGATGCACATTTACACAATTAGTACATGTGTATGTTTACAGATGTCTCATGCTGCATGCAAATTATATGCATTTTCACATAACTGATGCAAATAAGACTCATGTTACTCTTGCAATTGTTGAGTATTTTTTTAGTGAACTAATGGAATGCATTGATGAGCACACTGCCTATCATGTTTTTTTTTCTTTTAGATGCATATTTTTATATTTTTAATCAGTTTTGTTTTTAAGATACATTTATCTAAAGTTGTTTTTTTAAATAAAATTTTGAGTATTTTAATCAAATCTTAAAACACATGCCATCTGATTTTTGTTGCACTGTGTGTAGTTTTTATTCACAGGTCCTCTTTTGAAGGCAAGACACATCAGAATTATGACTCACCAGCAGAGGAAATACTGAGGTGTGTAACTAACTAGTGTAAACATGTTAAGTGTAAACATTTGACAATCTGCCTGATAAATGAATGTTGTGCATGTCAGACTTTCAACAATTAATAGCAGGGGGACAAAGTAGTAATTAATTCTGCATTGCATTGTTATATAAAAAAAAAATATATATATATTAGATTTTTTTTTATGTTTAAATTTTTTTATGTGATGCAATGTTTGTTTTATCTAAGCATTTATTTTTTATTTCCTTCTCTGTAAATAAATATGATAAGTCATACCAACTTATGTCTTTACATTACATTACATAATTTTAAAAATATAAATAAATAATGGGAAATTCAGCTTTATTATTATTTATTATTATTATTATTAAGTCAGTTTAATGTAATTTAAGTTGAAATTAGTTGTACAACCACTGATTTTATATGAATAGAAAGTAATTAAGTATTCATTTAAACAGGTGGAGCATTTTATTTATTTTTTTTACAATATTTTGTCATCTTATAACTTTTTAAACTGATTTGTAAATACATTTTGATTTCATTTAATTGAAATGTAATCATAAAATAAATATAATTTTGTAAAAACAACAGAAAGTCCCACTATGATAGAAAAATTATGTGTATATTTACCTACTTAAAACAGGACACATGTACACTGAGCTAAATAGGATTAAAAATATAAAAAATAAAAACTCTAAATAAATAGAGCATTTTTTAAATTGTAAAATTGCAGAAAGAGTGTGAGTTAAGTTATGTTGTTTGTAATTAGCCTGTATGAAAACAATAGTTAATGTGTGTGTATGTGTGTGTTGTTGTTCAGCAGGTATAGTGAGGGGTGAGCACCCGTGGTTGGTTGACCTTTGTGTGCAGTAATTTGTGTGGATTGGTTCACCTGTGGTGGTGAGTTCTGGTTAAGTCAAGTGATCTAGAGGTGTGTGGGTGACCAGAATGTTCAACCCACCTGCGGCTCAGTGCTGTGACTCACCCGCACTTGCTGCTTTCTTCTGATCTACTGTCACATGCTGCCCTGAAGTCATGGACCCGAGCCATTTCTACAGACCAGACCACCAGAATGAAAGACTTGTTTGAGACAAGCGGTAAGAAACCAGTCAACAAGCACTCAGAGTACTCTGTTAAAGCTCACCCTCCACAGCGTCTAACAGAAGAACACAGGTAAAAATGCCTGTTCTTAAGCTGTTTATGAAGTTTTGTGGTTTAAAGAAGAAGGTGTGGGTGGGGTTTAAAGTGACTCATCAACTAGAGACAAAGAATGTTTAGTTTCATATCTATGAAATGGATAGTTGAAAAATTATACTTGGAGAGAATGTGAAATATGAGCTATAAGTAAAGAAAAAAAAGTTGGCACTTAAAAAAATGTATCTGAAATAAAATAAAACACAAATATTTGTGTTGTCAAATGCTTAATTGACATTAATCTTATCCTATCTTTGTTTAAATAATACGTGTGTGTGCTTTATATATTTATTATGTATACATAAAGACACACACAGCGTATATTTGGAAAATATTTACATGGATTTATGTATATGTCTTTATATAAATTATGTATGAATATTTAATATTTGAACGCAACATATTTTTCTTAACTATTCATTTGTATGTGTATATTTATTGTGTTATAAATGCATTTTGTTTGTTTTATGCAAAAAAAGAGTGTTAAAAAAATGTTAAAGCAATAAAGAGATAAGAAGGTTAAGGTTTGTAAATGGACGTATTAAAGGAAAAAGACTCTGCCAGGAAACATTGATTGAAGGGTATTTTTGTATTTATTCTCTTCTTGCGTGTTATGACTGGTCTGCAAAGCTTGGGTCATATCTAGAGTCCTTGATCTCAGTAACCTGCATGGATTTAGACACTACAGCTTTGACTGAATCACAGTGTTCACTGAGGATCTTGTCCATTTAAATCTATTAAATGTTAATCTCTCCTAGGAAAACGGAGCAAGGTGATTCATACTGCATTGCACAGGTCCAATCAAAAGTGAGAATGACCCTCCCACTTATTCCACCTGCCTTCATATAGTAAGTAAATCATGATTCATAACTGTATGCCATGCAAATAAATGAATGAATGGGTATTTATAATTAAGTCAGTTGAACAAAAACATAGATAAAAATATATTTTATTGTTTTTTTATTACATTTATATTTTTTAATCACTGCTGTTCCTGATTGTGCTTCTCTTCTCTCTGTTCTATAGCAGTTAACAGAATATGTATTCTGATTTTTTTCCACCAGTAGCAGTGGAGATGTTCTAGTTCTTTCAATGTTTATTTTCCTAGCTGTCTGTGCTTCTCTCCGTCTATTATGGTATTATCTGGTATTGGACTGAACATTTCCACATCTATAAAGCAATGCATTTATCATTCCCACATCCTCTGAAGTGCGTCACCTGAACCTTCCCTGTTCTTGCCCTGACTCCGCGTAACAGCGGCGTGCCTGTGTTTGTGTGTTTGTGTATCAGCTGCATTACTTCTTTCACCTTCATGTGGTAACCTGGCACAGCACACACACGCCGCGCTCACTCAACGATGACGGCCACACACACACACACACACACATGCGCGAGCTGGCAGGCTTTCTCGGGCCTGTCGGTCACAGGAAGGGTATCTGCGGTCGCGCTCTCCTCGCTGTGTGCGTTTATCTGTGGTCATGGGCCTCCGGACGTCCCGACGCGGGTCAAACCCCCCGGCCTCGGCGCACCCTCGCCCTCGGCCCGAGCTCTCTGACACACCCATCCCGGGCAGGCCAGAAGGCAGGCCTGGCTCCACGCCCGCTGATGTCATAATGGCAGGAGTTCTGCTCGCATCCGGATTCCGGAGTTCCATCGGCTCCAGAACCTTCGGCCCCCCTCGGCCCGTGTTTATGGTTCGATCCGTCTCCGGTACGGGAGAGCAGCAGGGGCGAACCATCACATTTGGTGCCCAGCGTGGGGGCGGTCGTGAGCCGTGGCGCTCCAACTATCCCATGGAGCTTTTCTTCTGTCTTTTCTCCGTGATTTCGACTAACCTCATTTGCATCTGCTAATTAGATCCTGTTAGCATAATTCATGTGCATGACACCCTTTTGAAGCTAATGAATAGACACATCTCCAGAGTCCATAATGAGCACTGCTTCCTCGTACATTTCGGAATCACAGAGCGTTTGACTTTACCTAGCAGTGAAGTTTTGTAGGCGATAACCCGTTTTTCCAGGCTTGTGGATTTCCAGTGTGTTTTATCAGCATGATCAACTCTGTTGTCAGGAAATGATTGACTATATTTGAAAACAGTAGTGCATAAATAAATGGATATATGATGATTTGGGTCTCAATAATTTTCATGTGAGCAGAGAGAGAGTACAATAAATTGTATTAACATGTTTATATTAATAGTTACAAAATATTGGTTGTAATGTGTATTGTATTTGTTTAGCTTTATTTTGTTAGATTTTTTAATTTTATTTAATTATTTATTTGTCCATTTATTTATTTAACTTTTTTGTTATTTTCTTTTTCGTTTTATTATTATTGTTTTTTGCAATGGATTTTTTTTGTTGACTGACAGCTCTGAATCTGATATGTATAGATTTTTTGTATAGATTTTTTTAAATGAGTAATTATTTAATTCATTAATTCAATTAATTTATTTATTTATTCTTTGTTTTGGAAATTAAACTGTTTTTCATAATAGCTATCAAATGTTGATTTGAATGTAAATGATTTTACTGATACACAAGACCAGAACATTAAATCACTGAACCATTAGTTAATAATACAGTCATAATATGTCAATATTTGAGCAGACAAACTATATTCAGAAGCGAGAGAGCCATTTAATCACTAACAGATTCTGAGATTACAGACGTATCTGTATGCTCATATCCACCCGCTTAACACTTGCATGAAGTTGCTTTATTATTGTAGACTAACGAAGCTACAAACCTTGTAAAATACAGTTGGCATCATTAGTTTCTCTGTTTTTCAGACGAGTCTTCGATCAGGGTGGACGGAGAACAGATCTGCCTTTTGAAGCATTTCTGTGGAGCTGAAGGTAAAGATGTATTGTACAGAATTTATTTTATTTCAAATGTGAATATTTTCACATTTGTTTTTAATTAACCTACACTTTATCCGTAAAATAACAGAAGTGAATAAACAACACTATCCATAAATTCTACAGGCATTTCTGTTAACTCTAAACACAATGCAGTGAACGCTGCTAAAACATCTGTTAAAAATAAATATTCCTTCAAAATGATAGGAGTAGAGCTCTCTTCCTCACATTATTTCACAGATTATTGCGGCTCAGTTGGTGTATACCCAGTGATTTTCACTGCGGTTGTTGTGCGTCTGTGTGTCATTATGGCCTGTATCTGAGCACATTTGTCCCACTATGTGTTTGTGTGGGTACAGCGTGTGTGTGTGTCCGGGTGTGGGACCTCTCGGGCCCTCGGCGGGGGGCATTGAGTCATATGACAGGGCTGGGGGCCACAGGATGTGACATCAGCGCGGTCTGGGTACCCGTCTGCTCACGCCAGGCGCTTGATCTTTCCCATTTGGCCGCTCAGAGCTTGTGACGGACAGAATGAGTGACAGCACTCAGTCACTCACTCATGACTAGAGCTCATTATCACCTCCTGATCTGTCTGCTGTTTCACACACACACACACACACACACACACACACACATATAGACTCATGCACATACATGCACGCTTGGCAGTCTTAATGAGCATGTTTCATTGACTTGTGGTGTTTTTTTAAAGCTAATATGACGATCACATAATATCAAATCATTTACTGATCAGAATTAAGCTTCTTTATAAATGTTTTCAAAGGGAAACATTTAACTTTAATGCAACACCATGAAAAACCTTCAGGGATGCGTAAAACTGTGGGAAAAGTAAGTCAAGTAAATGTGAGTAATTGATGCATAAAGTGTGTTATAAGCATATTTTGGGTTGAAGATATTTATTTTAGCTCCTATAACTGGATACCAGTTCTTTTCTATTTCTGTTACTTTTTCACCATTATTAATATGCTTCTATATTCACTGCAGTATTTAGTAGGAAATAAATAAATAAATAGTCTAAATTATTATGAACTCATAATTGCTGCAAATTAATTAACGGCGGAAGAATTAGAAAATGCTTTTTATATATTTAGACAAAATATTCACATGCACCTCATAGACACTGAGTCGACCACGAACTCCTCCGTATACTGAATTGTTCTAGAGTCAAATGTGAGGACAGCCATCCAACAGCTAAAGTTAAAGGCCAAGATTGCTGAAGCTACAGGACCATGATACCAAGTGCTGAAATCATGTGCTGAGAGCTCTGCGTAAACAAATGCCTACAAACCACAATAAACTGGAGCAACGTTGTAAGGAAGAGTGGGCCAAAATTCTTCCAGAGCGATGTGAGAGACTGATAAAGTCATACAGAAAATGATTTCTTAAGGTCGTTGCTGTTAAAAGTGGATCTACAGGCAACTGAATCTGTACATCTGTTGACATTGTTTTGTTAATAAAATAATGACACGGTGTGTATGACATGTGTTTCTGTTCATCTGAGGCTTTATTTCCAAATGTTAAGACCTTCCAAGGACTTTTTTTATGATCTCCTGATAGAGAAACCAATGGAAGTTAATAAAGTGTCCTAACTTTTTCATATGACTGTATTTATATAAATACACACACATATGCACACAAACACGCAAAATATATTTTTAAAAATAGATTTTGAGGTAATAAAATTATCGGATCATTTCTGCAAAATATATGACCACATTATATTTTTTTTACCACTATATATTTAGATATATGCATCAGTCATTTCCAGCTCACACATGCAGTTTCTCCTGAACCCGCCAGTCCTGCTGACATCTGTCTGTTCTGATCTTTGCTCTGCTGTTTAGACACATATTTATAGATAAAATGAGTGACAGATAGAGACAGAGGGAAAGTTTGGTGGTTTAGCACCTAGATGAGGCTCGCGTTCTAATGAATGCTCTTCTGAGAGCAGAGCGCAGAGGAGGAGGAGGAGAGCTAAGGTGCATGCTGGGGGATTCCTCTCTCTGCTGGAGGTGTCAGTGAAGGGTTTGTGGTCACCTCTTGACTTCTTCTCTAACAACACCTCTCCACAGTCATTTAGCAGTGCTGTGCTGTTAGTATATATAGGCATATATAGATATTCAAATACATTTTTGAGACTAATTTTTTTCATTAAAAAAAAAGTCCATCCATCTATTGTTCTATCACTGACCTGTCCATCCATCATTTTATCATGCAATCAACCATCTGTCCATCCATCTGTCCATCCATCCGTCCATCCATCCATCAATTGTTCTATCATTGATTCATTCTTCCATCCATCCATCCATTTCTCCATCCATCTGTCCATCCAACTATCCTTCTTTCATCCAATCAAACATCTCTCCATCCTTCCATCTATCCTTCTTTGCATCCGTTCTTCTATGCATCCATCCATCTATCCGTCTGTCCTTCCATCCATCCATCCATCCGTCCTTGCGTCTATCCATTCATCCCTCCATCATCCATCTGTTATTGCGTCCATTCATCCATCCATCCTTGCGTCTATCATCCATCCTTCCATCTATCCATCTGTCCTTGCGTCCATCCATCCATCCATCCTTCTATGCATCCATCCATCCATCGGTCTGTCCTTCTATCCATCCATCTGTCCTTGCGTCCATTCATCCATCCATCCTTCCATTCCTCCATCCATCTGTCCATCCATCTATCATCCAATCAAACATCTTTCCATCCTTCCATCCATCCTTCCTTGCATCTGTCTTTCTATGCATCCATCCATCCATCCATGTATCCGTCTGTCCTTCCATCCATCCATCCGTCCTTCTATCCATCCATCCATCCATCCATCCATCCGTCCGTCCGTCCGTCCTTCCATCCATCCATACGTCCTTGCGTCCATCCATCCATCCATCCCTCCTTCTATGCATCCTTCCATCCGTCCTTCCATCCATCCATCCGTCCTTCTATGCATACATCCATCCATCCATCCATCTGTCCTTCCATCCATCCGCCCGTCCGTCCGCCCATCCATTCATCCATCCATCCATCCATCCATTGTTAAATTTCTCTTCAAACCTGTATACTCTTAACTGGATCACCCGACAGCAGCACGTGGTTGGGCGTCCTGTACCGAACGTGGCCTCCTCCCTGCAGTTCTTGCTTCTTGTGATTGCTAGCATGAGTGACAGTATCACTGGAGTGTGTAATGAAGAGAGGAACGCAAATCTTGCGGCGTGTGTCTCCATGTCACCTCCCATCTGCGGTTAACCTCTTCTCAAGCGTGAGCCTTGTACTGCAACTCACTTTCCCTACTGTCAGCTGTCAATCATCCGCACAAGCCCCTCCCTCCTGCAGGCCCGGGGGCTAGTGCTAAAATGCTAGCGTGCTAGAGTCTAATGGAGTCTGATGGGTCTCATGGTGTTCGGTTTAAGACTCGGCCAGTGGGGAGGTTTGCATTGGGTGATTTCTGACAGGAATCATGGCTCCGGCTCAGTGTTAGCTTAATTAACTCAATCGCAGCAGAGACTTTAAAGCTGTTTTTAGGGTTCCATGCGCTGTGTGGTAATGCTTTATGATGAGGGAGGTATTTTTGCAACTCGAGGTGTCAGAATTCATCTCAGCATTGAGAAATCCATTAGCGTAAATGGACTGCACGCTCTCTTTCATTCACATTGCACAACTAGAAGTGTGAGAGAGATAGTGTCTTATTGGAGTGTTTCCGATTGCAATACAACACTTCCTGTTCATGAGGAAGTACAATTGTATCGAATCTTTGCTGACTGTTGCTTGCTCTCAACAAATCTTTGCTATATTCAATGGTGAAAATTATATGTTTTTATTTAAAACAACCATTTGTATTTATACAGTAGTGAACATTTGAAGTGGATCAAAATCTTTCAAAATGTGTTCTTGTCTTAGGATAACTTTGATCCACTTCAAATGTTGACATATATATATTTTTAACACAGTGATAAACAAAATGATAAAAATAAAACGGAGTGCTACATAAAAAATACAATGTCATGTTTTGCATTGTGCTTTAAAAAAGGCATGGATAGCCTACAGTTTGAATAAAAACCTATACAGTATTACAGTTTGTCAATCTAAAATGCTATTGTGAATTAACAGCTATCAGTCATGTTGGTATGCAGATGAGTGCTCCAAACTTGTTTATGCAGCACATTTTTTATTTTATGTGCACCTGCATACCCCTGAACCCCTGTCTATCTATCTGTCTGTCTTGTCTGTATATCATATTTACATATAATTATTATTTTATCTATTTGAAAAGTTAAATTTTTATGAATATATATATATATATTAATCTAAAATATTTTTCCTGATTCTGCTGTATGGTAATACCTTATGATGGGGGAGGTATTTTTACGACTCTAGGTGTCAGAATTCATCTTGGCATCACAGAAATCCATTAGCAGTAAATGGGCTACTCGCTCTCTTTCGTTCACCGTCCGACTTAACTTCACGTCTGAAGCGTGACAGATTCGGTGTCTCATTTGAGTGTTTACCTATCGCGGTGCTTCCCGGTTGCGGCTGTAGCGACTCTTCGCAGACTGATGCGCTTGTTTTTAACGTGACTTCTCTGTTTACTTCACACATGCCGCTTGTTTTTCCGAACACTGAAAATACGGGTTAACTGTGTTTGTGGCCAGTGCCACTCTCTCTGAGGTCTCTCGGTAAAGACGAAAAGGTTTTTCACGTAATGATAGGGATTAGCGTTTGTGTGTGCGTGCGCGACTGTCTCGTCCTGAGATCCGCGGGCTCATTAACACTTTCCAGCCCTCTCCTCTACGTGTGAAACAGGCCTATTGTTAAACGAACAGAGAAAAAAGAGAGAATTATAATAAGCGCTTAAAATAATCTCATTTAGCGGCGCAGAGGAACGTCCTCGAACGCCGCCGTTACCAGTCAGTGGTCATCGTTAATTGCGTGTGAATTGGTAAGGGCTGTTACCGCGGTGCGGGTCGACCTGCTCAAAAAAGCCCTTCACTGACTTTGCAGAGATGTCTAAATTTAGGGCGCCGCCACGCGCGACGTTTCTGGCCCCCCACTGGGGCCACATTGGGCCCACATCGCCTCACCAACAAACGAATGGTGGGCGACAAAAAGAGACAAGAGGGAAGCGTGCCTCAGTGACAGCTTGCTTTACCGAAGTGAACAATGGAAGTATTGTTCGGTAGGGGATCTGGCATGGCACCTTCTTTGCGCTTTGCAGCATCTCGAGAGATCAACTTAGAAAATAGATTTCACTATGTGTGTGTGTGTGTGTGTGTGTGTGTGTAAAACATGCATATGGACGTCTGTGAAACGCTGTCATTTTAAAGATTCACTGAAAGACAATCAGTCTTTAGTCCCAAAACACAACTAAAGAAATGAACCACAAACACCCGCTTCATGAGTTAGAACTAGTACTAGTATTAGAATTACTCTCAATGTTTTAACCAGTCTTGTTACAGATGTACAGTGACAACATGCATCAATCTTGAATTAACTAGTAAGGAGCCTAGATTGTCTTTGACATAGCTTTGATACTACTACTAGAACTGATTGGTAATGAAGCTTACAGTAAATAAAAATAATCAATGATACTAGTATTACAACTGACTGGTATTGTTTTTACTGATCTTGTATTTGTACAATGACAATATTCATCTGCCTTAAGATCAATACAGTATATCAAATTGCCCTACATAAAAAAGTCCAAATATTGTCTTTGTCGCTGATGCTAGTATTAAAACTAACCAGTACTGGTTTTCATATTGGACTTAGCCAATCTCTTGTTGTGTTTGTACAATAACTAAGTACCTATCTTGGCTTGACTAGTAAAGATCAAATTATGTATAAAGATCCCGGGTTGTCACTGGCACTAATGTTAGTGATGACTATTTCTGGAGGTTGTGTCTTGTTGTTTTAACTAGTCTCCAATAAGCATCTCTTCAGACTTTACTAGTGCAGGTCTAATTGTGTATGAAAATCCATTGTCTTTGTCATTACTACTGTAGTATTAAAACTAAATAGTGTTGTCTGGCTAAACTTTGTACATGGATAATATGCATCTGCAGTACAACTAGTCAAGATCAGGTTATAGAGAAACATTGGTAACAACAAGCTATAGTTCTACATCATGCGTTAGTTTTAGCTAATGTAAATTTCAACATTTACTGAAACATTTTACGATCAAAAGTTGCATCTGTAAACTAACTTAACTAACATGAATACAGATGAATAAATGCTGGGAAAATGTATCACAAATTGTTAGTTGATGTTAGTTGCATGCAAGCAAATGAGAAAGTGTTCCTCTGAATTCTCATCTTATTGCATCTGTACAGCGATTAAACATGAGTTGTAGAGATAAGGTTAGTCATGAAGATCTTCATTCAATCATGCATACAAATGATGAATAAAACACATGATGTTTGTTTCTGAGCCTCGCGACTAGTTAAGTTCCCATCATGTATAGCACTAGTTTTAGTATTGTCTTGTATTGGAGACATGCTGTATTCGTACAGTTCTTTTTAAATATTGTCTTTTCTAATCAATGCTAGTTTTACTACTAGTTTATGGCTAGTTGGCAGTTAAGTTAGTCTGTTGCAATGAACTAATAACTACAGCATGCATTAAGCTTTAAACTTTTACCAATGCATTTAAAAAATAAAAAATGTAACTTACATGAACTATTAACTAATGCCACAAATTTGCTCACCGATAGTTTATGTTAGTTGCATGCATGTAAACAGATTTCTAGTTGCTTATTGTTAGTTGAGGCTAGTTGCATGCATGCAAGCAATGCCAAGTGGTCCTCTAATTTCTCATTGAATTAAAGTGATTTTCTGGCTTAACTCAACTAGTAGAGATGAGGTTAGTAATGAATATCTTTATGCAGTCATGCATTCACATGCAAACGCATGCAGGTTGGTTCTGACCCTTGTTTGCTGATGTCATCGCCGCAGGCCACAGCGCATCTCTCTCTCTCTCTGGGCAGATGCTAAGCCCCCCCCACAAACCCACACACACAATGCATGTTAGCTTTTGTGTGTCTTAATTGAGACCGCCACTCGCTTTAAAGAGCTCTTTAATACGTATTGAAACAGGGCAAGTGCTGGAGGTTAAATAGGTCTTAATACAGCCACTTCATCCGTTCATTTCACTGGATCTCAGACTGGTCCAGGGGCCCGAGAGCGGGGCCATTAATTAGCATAGCCTCTGGGCCCATGTAGTTAACATGAGGGGGAGGGCCGAGCACAAGAGAGAGATGGAGAAGGTTAAAGAGAGGCTGGGATCCTCATTGAATGTGCCTACAGCGGCCCAGCGGTGCCTCTTTCTATTCAGCGTTTGTTGTGCTTTCTGTTTGCTTTTCTGCTCCATTACTTCTCTGAAGGAGAAGCGGGCCGAGCAGAAAGACTGGAGGTGGAAAATTAATGAAGGCCTGATTGAGGAGGTGGAGGAGAACATGGCCGGTTGATGGGGCTTTAAAGAGGATTGTGGAATAATTGATGGCTTTAGTTCTGTTGGTATTGATGAGGTTGTTTTTTATGGGCTTTAGGACTCTTCAGGACTCTAAACCTAATGGAAATCATCAGCTAAAATTCTCCAGGAGAAATCAAATATAAATAGTTTGAACAGAAACAGCTTGGTGAAAAGGAGCAAATTTGAGCTAAATTTGGCACATTGTACAATTTTTTTTCCATGCATTATTAATGTGTATTGTCCCTAATTAAACGAACAAACAAACAAACAAATAAAACACACAGTAAAAGAGCTACTTGTTCAGGAAATCAATAAACACTGACTAGCAGGCCTATAGATGAAAACTTGATTTATTTATGTTTTTAAATGTAATTATTTTTGCTCATATATTTGAATTATATCCATATATTTTAGACTTCAGCTGTTTTTATGTAAAGTTATTTAAACCCTTGCTTTGTTTATTTGTTTGTTTGTTTTACACCTACATGTATTTGGTTAAATAAACAAGCACAGATCATAGATTTGTAATTACACCAACTACAGACCCAAACTATTTTATATATTTTATAAACACGCACACATTTATTCAGTCATGTAAATGGCAAACATTTTATCCAATACGATTTACAAATGAGGACAGGATATACATTAAATTAAATCTATTGTTAGTTGTTTACAATGACTAGAAGCCTAAACTATACTATTAATTTTAATATATTAAATATATAATATCTGGTATATAACATAATATTTGATTATTTTATATTCTATATTTTTATTTTAAATGTTTATGTAATTTTTGGGGGATATTTAGTATTATAAATATAATGAAATAATTGCATCATTTGATGATTTTTAGGTTTGTAAACATATATAATGAAATATTCCCTTTTGAAGGTCGTGTCTGTGCTGCTGAATGTGCTGCAGTTGTTTAGTTGTGCAGAGGTTGTGCAAACGTTCCCTGGACATCAATCAGCTGGTCCTGAGCAGCCTGATCTCATGTTTGAGCGTTTCTCTCTCTCTCTCTCTCTCAACCCCCCCCCCTCGGATCACTCCTCTCACTTTCTCTCACTGTATATTTTAGCACTTTCTCTTAAGACTCGACTCGCTTTAACAAACACGGCCAAAAATCCAGACGACTCGCGCAGAGAATTCTCTCTCTCCCTGTCGTTCAGAGCGGGCGAGTTGGAAGACACTCTCTTATCAGAGGAATTTCGCGCTGTATTTTTAATATGTATCTTTTAACACCTGTAAATGTCGTGTGTGATATTCTGGGTAACGAGTGTGTGTGTGTGTGTGCATGGTAATGAATTCTCAAAGGGGGAAGTCTGTGTATGCATAAATGCATCATGGAAATGTAGCGGCGCTCTATATGTGTCATGCGTTTGCGTGTTTCAGAGTTCGACGGCAGAGAGCCGGAGACATGTTTAGACAGCCTCGTTAGTCTTATTAATTAACTTTCTATTGAGAGACCTAGCCTCGGCTGCACAAAACTCACACGACTTGCAGAACGTGCAACTACGTCTGTGACATCTCCAGCTTTTCTGTTTTTGAAGACCATCTTTGCAATCTGTGCATGCATTCATCTTGATGCATAATTATCGGTGGTATTTTAGTAACTGGGTCATTCTGAGGAAGTGACAGCTTTTCAGTTCATTTTAGCCTTTTACATTCATGCTTTTGGCAGATGCTTTAATGCGAAGTGACTTTTATTGCTTTTTTTGGTTTGATGCGCTTCCTGAGCCTCGAGCCCGGGACCTTGGGACTGCAAGCGATCTGAGTCAAAGTTTTTCCAAATTTAATGTCCATAAACCACCACAGAGATCCTCAATATTCAGCTTTTCTGTCAACGGTTGCTTCTTAATCAATTACTGCTGAACACTAAGAGATGTTTGTCTGCTACCTCTAGGTTATATTTCTGTCAGTAGACTTTTTAAAATGACTTATGCTTGCAATATAAGTAAATATCATTCATGCACATTCACAAAGATCTCCAGTTATTTCTCTTACATAAACCTGAATATTCTGAATGATTTGAGGTTGAATATTAATGTTTGAAGTGCAGACACTCTTTGAAATGAAAGAGACTTCTGGGAAACACTTGTTGAAAAGAGCCGTGGTTTTCTATGATGAATCTTGTGTGGAATGAAGTGATTCTATGGATGTGAACAGTTCTTGAGCAGTCATTGCATTAAATTACTGTCAATATTCTTGGGATTTAAGAAAATCCTTTTACACTTTATTTTTTCTTTAGTCAAAACAATAGAAGCCGTTTTTTGCAATGAGATCAAAAGGTATAGATGAATGAGGGATTACTGACACTTTTTGCCCTTCTGTGAAAAAGTTCAATCTAATGTATGACAAAAAAAACCTCACAATTCTTAAAATTGTAAATTATATCCCAACTTTATATCTTGCAACTGTCCTTTTTTTTAAAGAAATGTTAGATAAAAGATAAAGATGTTAGAATTGTGAGATTAAGAACACCTTTTTATTTTTTATATTTCACAATTCAGATTTTTTGCCTTGTGAGATTTGTGAGATCAAAAAAGCACAATTAACACACACACACACACACATATATATATATATTTTTTTTATTAAAACTTTTTAGTTTTTTTAATTATTTTATTTTTTTTTATTTTATTTTAATTGCATGGTAAAATCAAGCATAGGTGTATTTTCACCTCATACTCCAGAATATAAATTGTAATAAATACAAAGTCTGTGTTACAAATCTATTCAGGGAGCATTTTTTCAATTAATTCGTATCTAATTTCACATGTTTGTGTAATTGTGTGCTGCAAAAAAGCACATCTTGCGTGTGTGTGTGTGTGTGTGTGTGTGTGGGCACAGACAGTCACACGCAGCCTTCAGATGCTGTAAGTACACAGTAATTAAGGTTCACCATGATAACGAGTTCAACTCGTTACAGAAACACATCCAGCGTTAGACGCTGCCCAAAATCAGCCCAATTATTTCCCTGCGCACCAGACACAAACACACAAACACACTACATTCACAATCACTAATGTGTCAGTGGATGGTTTGAGATGTGAGGTATTAGTTTTGAGTTTCTCACACACACACACACACACACACATACTCTTCCTTTGTTCTGTCCACATGCCCAGACAGATTCCTCTCTATCGATCAGCGAGTGTGTGTGGATCAATCGCAGCGATCGATGTGTGATATGAGTGTGTGTGTGTGAGATTTTCACCTCCACATGTTTGAACAGAGATGCGGCGTGTTACCGCGGCGACCGCCTCTCTCACCTCTCCGTCCAGCATCACATCGGTCCGGCCGGCTTTTATCCGCTCACGCTCTCAGACGGATATGTGTTAATAGATAGGCTGTCTTATTTTCTCACTCCAGTGGGATGGCAGAGGAGAAGAGGCTGTGTGTGTGTGTGTGTGTGTGTGAGAGACAGGGGTCAAATCTGGGGCAGGGGGCACAAGTTCATGTTTGGGGGGAGCGGGGGTCCGCCTTTCAGGACCTCAGGGGGACGTTTAGCTGTGATTGGCTGATGTCGCGAGCGCTGCTTTCTGCTCTTTAGCTCCAGATGAGCAAACCAGCAACTCAGCGACCCGTCTCTCACACACACACACACACACACACACACACACCAAACTCTGCTGTTCACTTTTGGAGCAGAGTTTTACCAAATGCATTCTGTTTTGTTTTATTCTGTTCTGCTGTGAACGTCCTTGTGGCTGTTTTATTGGCAGTACAGTTTTATTTTGTAAATAAATAAATTTATTATACAATTAATTTATAAATAATAAAAAAAAACATTATGTATTTATTTATTCATTCAAGTATGTATTTTAGTTCTGTATTAATTAATGTATCTATTTAGTTATCTATTAATTAAAATACATTTTTATGTTTAATTCTATCATTACTCTAAAATTATTTCCATTTATGTTTATTAATTTAATGTTTGTTTTTTAATAATGTTTTTTATTTTTATTTTTGTTTCATTTTCATTTTTATTTGATAAATTTTAGTTTCCTTTGGTAAATTTTAAATTTTCTTTTCTTTTATTTATATATAATTTATTCACAAATGTTCCTAAATACACATTTATTTCCTTTAATTTTCTTTATTTAATTATTTTCTTTATTTATCTTTTAGTTATTTCTTTATTTAAATTGTAAAATATTTTGTTTATTCATTATTATAAGTAGTATTTTATTTGTATATTATTTGGATTATTTTTATTATTTTTAATTTATTTATTTATTCTTATCTCATCCAGAGCCAGCGGTAGATTTACAGCTGGATGTATTACTGTCAATATTTAGCGTGCGCATGAAAATGTGTGTTTAGCTGTGAAAACACCACAGACCACCGCAGCAGATCTGATCTCACTGCTTCTCGTCTCTGCGTCTCACACACACAGGTGAGTGTGATCACAATGAGCCTTCGAGGAGTCTTCGTGTCACAGCATCAGGACCGCAGCATCACGTCTCTCCCAGCAGCTCTAGGAAAGGTTAGCTGGATCAGACGGGATGAGAGTTTACAGGCAGACACACAACGAGTATGGCTCACAGCCAAAGTGTCGCCTGTGCTCTACATCCCTGTTTCCTTTCTTCCAGCCTACAGCTTCCTCTTCCTCAATAAGAGCAGAGAGAGAGAGAGATTAAAAAACACAGACAGACTGATCACATGACCTCAAACCAGTGAAGGTGAACATCAATCTGAAAACACTTGACATTGAGAGACACAAGGTTACCCCCCCCACACACACACACCTCCTGTGTAAGGTGTGTCTGTCCCGCTGTGGGTCACTCATCTGTACAGACAACAGATGCTCTTTGAACTTCCACCTGTAACACACACACACATACATGCATAAAACAATCGCTCACTCACACACACTCATCCACTCATTCTTTCCCACACCCACACACTCTCTCTCTTCATAGGTGTAATGGTGTTTCTACTGTACAGACTGTATGTGGTATTGTCCTACACTGACCCTACACCTAAACCTACCCCTTACAGCCATTTTTAAAGTTACAAAAAACTTCATTCTGTGTGATACCTGTGTGATTATACACATTTATGTCCTCATTTGTCACAATCTCTTTCACACACACACACACACACACAGACTCTGGAAAACTGATTGCTGACCTCTGACCCCACTTCACACGGCTAATGTGGTGTTTAGCAGCTCTGAGAGATGTGACAATGGTAGCCTCAACTGTTTCTACTCTACATTGTTTTAGGTGGTTGCTAAGGCGTTGAAATCATGTTTGTAAATTTTTTTGTATTTTTTTATTGCGATAAGATTTTTATATACATATCTATTTATTTAAATGCTTGCAATTATTTAATTTTATCCAGAGCTAGGGTGTTGCTAGGCTGTTAGGAGTGTTTATTATGATCTTCTGGGTATTGATTTGGGTGATTACAGGGTTATTGTGGTTGCTTATTAGTATTTTGGGTAGCTCATTGCTCATGATCATTACTAGGGTGTTGCTAGGTTGTTTTGGTGGTTGCTAGGGTGTTGCTATTATATTTTGGGTGGTTGCTTGGGTATACTGGAAGGTTGATAGTGTGGGTAATAACAAGGGTATTCTGGTTGCTTTCTAATGTTTTGGGTGGTAATTATGGGGATCTAGGACAATGCTAGGGTGTTGCTAGGATATTTGTGGTGGTTTCTAGGGAGTGTGATAGTGTTTTGATATTCTGGATGATTTGGGTTGGAAGAGGGTTTTGACTGTCGTTAAGCTGGTTGCTAGAGTGTTGCTGTGATATTTCTGGTAGTTGCTAGGGCATTTTAAATGGTTTCTGAGAAGGTTGCTAGGTTGTTTAAGGTGGCTGCTACAATGTTTTGGTTGGTTTCTATAGTCAAGTCAAGTCACTTTTATTTATATAGCGCTTTTAACAATACAGATTGTAGCAAAGCACTGAACATTATCA
>JAUCMT010000135.1:1333491-1345073 GCA_032357475.1 Enteromius thamalakanensis | reverse complement strand
GGCAAGGAACCAAAACCCCATCCATGAGAGAATGGGGAAAAAAACCTTGTGAGAACCAGACTTAGTTGGGTCCAGTTCTCCTCTGACCAGACGCCCAGCACCTAATTTCCAGTTCAGTTTTAAACACGTTGGATTGTGTATAGCAATCCAGGTAGTTGTTGAAGTGTTTTAGGTAGTTATCAGAGTACAGTGGTTGTTTTTGTGTTTTGGTGTCTGCAATGTTGTTTGTTTTAGATTGCTTCTAGGTGGTTGCTAGGGTGTTTGTTTAAGGTGGATTCTTGGTGGTTGCTATGGTGTTTGTTTTAGTTTGCTTCTAGGTGGTTGCTAGGTTGTTTGGGGTAGCTGCTGTGGTGTTTGTTTTTAAAATGGTTTCTAGGTGGTTACTAGGGTGTTTGTTTAGGATTGGTTTCTTGGTGGTTGCTATGATGTTTGTTTGAAATGGTTTGGTGGTTGCTAGGTTTTTTTGGGTAGTTGCCAGGGTGTTGTTTTGAGACTATTTCTAGGCGGTTGTTGGGGAGTTTTTGGGTGGTTGCTAGGGTGTTTGTTTTAAATGGTTTCTAGGTGGTTGCTGGGTGGTTTCTATGGTGTATTAAATGATTTCTAGGTGATTGTTGGGGTGTTTTTGGTTGGTTGCTATATTGATTGTTTTATATGGTTTTTAAGTGGTTGCTGGAATGTTTTTGGGTGGTTGCTAGGGTGTTTTGGTTGGTTGCTATAGTGTTTGTTTTAGATGGTTTCTAAGTGGTTGCTGGAATGTTTTTGGGTGGTTGCTAGGGTGTTTTGCTTGGTTGCTGGGGTGTTTTTTGGGTTGGTTGCTAATGTGTTTTTAGCATTTGTAAGGGTGTTTGAGGTGGATACAAGTCCACACTCAGGTCTTTTGGCTTGACCAACAACACAGACTAAACAAAAGGCCAAAGAATATGAACAGAATGGAACAGAACAGATCTTTAGGAGGTCACTCGCTCTTCCTTCCCCTCCAAACGGTGTCATATTTGGAGTGTTTGTAGTATCTGCTCTTCTGTCTGCTGGTGTCTCTTAGGGTGGCCTGATCTGCCCTACAGAGATGCATATGATTATCTGGACCATTGGGCAGCTCGGCCAAGGTGCCACCCTGTGCCTTCGGCTGGCATCGACAGGGCAAGGGCAAGGGCGACGGAGCCGTGCCAATGTGAAGCTGAAGCTGATGGCATCATGCCTGGCCGAGCCCAGCGGCCGCTCATCGCTCGCTCCTGTGCCTCGTATCGCTACGTTTGTGTGCGACCGGTGACTCGACACACAACAGATTGAGGACAAATCAGGATTTTTAATCACGAGTGTCTAGAAATTCACAGATCTGTTTTTATTTGTCACTGCGTTAGATGTGTTATATATCCGTTTAAAGCACTGATAGACGGCAGTTGCAGCCTTCACCATGGCAAGAGGTTTCAAAAGGTTTTAGTTTAGGTTAAGCTCTTTTTACCATGGTAAATCACTGTAACACACAGCCTCAAGTGACTGATCTGTTTTTGACAAGGACTGAAAATAAATAAACAGAGAAATATTATTTTTTAAAAACAATCAAATATGTAACAAGCATCACATCAAATATTTCTTTGTAATTAATGTGCATTCTCCAATCGCCATTTTTCATAACGTCAGATATTTTTTAATTGGCTGTTTTGCATCATGTGGCTCATCCAATAATATTTTGCACGGGCTTTTTATGACTATTTATGAACATATAAATTCTAGATTGTGGCACAAATATGTCAGTGCTGTTTATGAATCTTTATAAATCTGGGCCTGAAGTTTGGTGGAGTTCATACAAAAATATTCCAATGCATATCATCTGATATAACCAGGATAGTGTTTTAAATGTGCTTTTATTAAAAGCATTACTAATTAAATTAAAAGTCTCATAAATTAAATGTTTAGGATCTTATTCAATTCTTTATTTTACTAAAAATGTAAGTAAAATATAATAATTTATTTTATTTAAAATAAAAACACACTAAATGCTTTTAAGTCTATAAACATAAAAAATATTAAGTTATAATAAATAGAATGAATGAATAGAATGTTATCTTTTTAATATTTAAATCATTATTATAATTGCAATATTGTAATTTTACAAATTGTAATATAATGTAGACAAAATAAGTAAACAAAATTACAAAGCTTTTCAAATTAGAATTAAAATTATATAAAAATTAAATTATATATATTATATTATATTTCTAATCTTTACAATATTTTTGCATATATGAGTTCTTCGAATGTTGATTATGTGTAAATGCCTTGATTTCTAGCTAGTTACCTGAAACACAAGAGTAAACGGAGCTCTAACACAGGTGAAGCTGATTTGAACTGTGATTCACGTTCAGTGTAGTAGTGGATTAGTGAAGGTAAACTTACCTGAGTGAGAGCAGCGTTGCTTGGAGGCACACACACACACACACACACACACACACTGCTGTCAGAGGGAGTGTAAGACAGAGCGAGAACGCTGTTCTTCTCCAGGACTGCGTTTCTTCACACCTCCCGCTCGAGCTCCGCGTGCTGCATCTGTTTTCTCTTTCAGGATGAAACACGTCACGCGGTTTGTCTTTTAAACAGTGTTGCTTAATTAATATGACCGAAAGCAAGCGCAGCAAATGTTTCACAGCGCATCAAAGAATAATCAACCTCATCTGACTCCTAAATATTCAGATGGAGATGATGACAAATCACTTCTAGTCTTCATCGCTGTGAGTGCATATATATAAATGAATGCATCTGTTCCTTTGTTACTTACACAGGCTAATCAACTTTTCTAGTTTAAGAGTGTTTTCGCGACCTATAGCCTGCTGACCTCTGACCCCTCTTCGCACGGCTGATGTGGCTTTTAGCAGCTCTGAGAGACACGAGGAAGCTGTGAGCTGATGTTTGCTCTCTGGAGCTGCTTTACATCATGATGCAACATTGACTGATGTTTCCTCATCTGAACAAAATGCTAGGTGCTTGTTATTAGGCCGCGAGTCTATCAAAGCGAGCTGAACGTATGAAAACTAGTTCTCGTAAATAAATATGAAGAACGCAAACAACAATTTTGCAAAACCACTTTATTTGAAGGAGTTACACATTAATAGTACTCACTATTATAACAGTGAATTACGCATAACTACAAGTAACCCTTATCCTACTGTATTAGGGTTAATACACTGTAACAAGGACACCTTAAAATAAAGTACCTCAAAAATGCTTATGCATGCAGTTATATTGCAGTTTATTCATTCACTCTTTGCTCTAATCTCATTTGTAATTGACTTTTCCTTCCATTTTAAAGATGTTTTCTTTGCATTGTTTGATCACCCAAAATATAGTAAAATGTAATTCATTTGTGTTTTCTGCTAGCTTAAGATCACATACATCACACGTACATTTCACAACTAATATTTATTAGCTCTAAACCTCTCTTTTCTTGCCTCAAAGTCAGTCTAGAAAAGCAGAACTATGCTTCTGTTCATTATAATATAAGTCCTCTCTTTATTAATTCTGTTTGTTTGTTTGTTAACCTGGCGACCGTATAAAACTGAACCATGGTTTTACCACACACACACACACACACACACACAGCACAAATGAATCATGTTTTTGCAGCAGAAAGGTTTATTATTTGCGGAGTTTGTTGCACGTAAACAGCTCTGTTGAACTGTCTCTGTAAATCTGTTTGGGCTGAGAAATACCAGAAACAGACAGAAACGACCAGATCAGGGGTGACAAAATCTAATTATATGATGTTATGATCATGGGAGTGAGATGCTTAGGTCATCACATCTATAACACACACACACACACACCTGCTTCTGTGAATTGTGGGGACTTTCCATGGACTTCTGTCACTTTTAAACTGACCAAAGGCTATTTATTAATCCTCCAACCCTAAAGCTACCCCTTACAGATATACACTTTTCATTCTTACACTTTCAGATAAATATCTTTTACTATTTCTAATCATTTCTTCCCTCATAATGACACATATTAGGTTTTACTTTCCTTGTGGGATATGTGGTCCTTTCAGTGTAGCATAAACAAGTACACACACACACACACACACACACACACACACACACACACAGAGACCTGCTCAGAAACGGTGTGATGGAGAGACAGACAGACAGAGAGAGAGAGAGAGAGAGAGACAGGTGGGGGGGGCTTCTGCCTGGTTAATCATAATGTAGTTTTAATTAAAAACTCTGTGTCAAAGGGTTTAGCTCAGAGATCAGAGCCAGATTGCAGCACGGCAGCAGATCACCGACAGCACACACACACACACACACACAGGCCTGTATTAAACACATAAGTGTGTGTGTGTGTGTGTGTGTGGAGAGACAGCTTGTCATGTTGATCAGGTCTCGGTGTGAACGAGGTATCAGGGAAGGACATCAGGCCAGTTCCTTTGGATTATTCTCTCTGTCCCGTGCGCTTGTTGAGGAGCGTTTGCCGGTGTGTGTGGTTAGTTACTGTGAAAGCAGCTCTGGGGTGTGTGTGTGTGTGTGTGTGTTTACCACGCATGTAACAGAAACTTCCAGCATCACTGATAACTCAGAAACATAAAACCAGAGGAGATAGTGTGGCTTCAGCGTTTCTGTGCTAATGTTTTAGGTGTTTTTTTTTATTGTCTGATGTGAAAAGTGTCTGCATCCTCTAGAAACGGCTCAAGTTCCTCCTCCAGCATCATGTATTTATAAATATACTGTGTATATGATCCAAGTTCAGATGCAAAAGCCTCTATGTGCCGTCTAAAATGTTCATCTAAAATCAGAATTTTCCTCAGGCTCCTCTTTAATTGCAAAAAAACAGGACCCATACATTGAGAGTAAGAGTACAATTACTGAACCTATAAAATAATTTGTTTTAAATATAGTATAATACAGGGTTGGGGTCAATTCAGGAATGAACTCAACAATTCCAATTCAAAAAAGGAAATGGAATTAAACAACAACTAAAGGAAACAGCATTGGAATTACAGGAAGTGGAATTAAATTCATTATTGATTATTGCTGAGCATTTGTTTGTCATTGCATTTAAAGAGATACATTTGAACTTTATTTATGATGATTTACAAATATCAAGCAATGTAAGAAATAGAGTTGATCAAATGCAAGTAAATAAAAACGAGAACAGTACATTATGACATTATGAATTAATAATTGACAGTGGTGATACATTTCTGAATACATTCAATATAAATAACTTGTGATTCCGATGCATCAGTCGTGTGTGAATGAAGCAGGTAAGATCAGAAGTCTCCACACTGCTCAGGGTTCATGTGTGATGCATTTGAATAACATTAAGTGTATTTGATTTGTTTATGTTAAAGGAATGTAATCGAAATTCAAAGTTTAAATCAAGAGCAAAACATTTGGTAATCATATATTGAATGTATTCAGAAATGTATCACTAGCAATAAACAGAATTCAGTGGAATTCTTCCTTAATTGAATTCCACTTCCTGGAATGGAATTGGAATTGGAACTGCATGCAGCTGACAGGAAATGGAATTGATCCAGGAAGTGAATTGAAATTTGCCATTCATTCTCAATTCAATTCATGAATGGCCCGACCCTGCTGTGTGTAGAGTTGTATTGTTGAATTAAATATAAATCTATTTATACTTTATATTTTGCATATTTTGTACTTTATAATAATAAACTTTATATTACATTTTTGTTGATTATTTAATTTATAGATTTCTCTTTATTTTGGTTTTTGGTATTTTTCTTATTTTATTTTTCATTATTTCACTGAGCTTCATGCATTATTTGTTTGGGACAGAGCTGTTCAGCGGTCAGGCTCCTCTCTCTCTCTGTGTCTTTCTCTCTAGGGTTGTTGACCTTTAAGCAGGGGGCAAAGGCTTTGCTCCTGGGGCTTGAGACATCAGAGAGAGAGAGAGAGAGAGAGAGAGAGGTGAGAGACCATAAAGACCTCCTCATGAAGTCAAACATGCATTTGATTTGTGCCCTGCAGGTGTGCAGAAGCCATGATGCTCTGTGTTGAGATGAAGCTCCAGGACATTCACAGACAGCTGCCCATCACAGCAGATGATGTCCAGACAGGTACACGACCTGCAAGGTCATCTGTAACCCTCGTCTGCTATTGGTCGCTCATACAGATAGCCCCGCCCCAGAACTAACATGATTGACTGACTCAGAAGTTGTGTGTTAAACGAACAATGATTGACACTCCTGAAGAAATACTATTAAACATGTTCTCTGAAATCAAAATATTGGATAATTAGAAATGTTTCCTAGATTTAATAACTGATCTAAAACCTTAGTAGAACTAAAAAAATTACGGTAGACTTACAGATGGAAATGGAAAATAGAGAAGAAAAAGCTAATTCAATCAGTCAAACATAACTAACCGAAAATAAAAACAGAAAATATAAAAAAATAAATAAAAGCAAAATTTAGAGAACTAAATCAAATGAATAACTGGGAAGAAATAAAAAAACTGAACTGACATAAACATAAAACTGAATGATACTCAAGTAATATATATATATATATATATTAAAGGGTCATGACATGGATTTCTTACAGTAATGTTGTTAGTGAAGTTGTTTTTTGCACAAAATGTATAAATATGTGGGAATTTTATTTTTTTTTACAATGCAGTATTAAAAACGACAATGTATTTCTTATTTAAATTTACATTTTCCATTGTTATAAAAAAAAAACTCCAGTATTGATCTAGTTCTGTCACCTACACCACTGTTTCTCTCGTCACGCTCCATATCTCCAGCCGGCATGATTCGTACAATCTAGACGTCACACGCTTTGGCCAATCCCCGCCTCGAAGCAATGATTGACGGGGGGTGGGCGTGGTCAACTCGGAATGCATTTTCAAGGCCGCATTGCATTTTGCTGCAAATATCTTGCGGTATCATGATGAAAATACAATCGTAAGTGTCCGAACTGGTAGTCTAAATGCATTTAGGACAAATAACATGTATTTAAATGATAATGTTGCTACTATTTCTGTTTAGACATGTTACACATTAATTAGGGTTATACAATTTCATTTTCACTACGAAACTTATGGAACAGTAAAATTAGTATGCAGTTAATATATTAAGATTACTCTTGTAAATGGCAAATGTAAATGATATTATTTCTTTTTCATTTCCCTTCTGCACCAAATTTTGCAATACAAATAAGAAATACATTGTAATTTTGAATATTGCATTGCACATTGAATTTTGCTACACATATGCTTCCATAGGAATCAGCCGCTGTTTTGATTGTCTGCGCGGGAAACACTATCACATGTTTTGAGTGTTATTACAGTTCAAATAAAATAGTCATGTCCAGACAAAGCATTATGGAATGATCTCCGTGCTGTTGATGCATTCAGATCTAGTACCGCTTCATCGTCTTGTGAAATGTTTCTTTGTGAACACTTCATGAAGTTGTTCTAGTGGGTGGGGCCTATGGTGAGAAGACGGCTATCTTATTGGTCGATGTCTCGCTCTGGAGGAGGTGTTAATGCAAACGATTGTGCCCAAGTGATGTCATCTTGCAGCTCAGATCCAAAACAAGCTGTTTTTGGAGCTTGATTCTAGAAGTGCTTTGTTTATAATGAAGAGGACATCTTAAGCTCTGAAACTTGCAGGATCTGCCAAAAGATCAATGCAAGTTTGATTTCTCATGCCATGACCCCTTTAAACATTATGAATTGAGCTATAATATGCGAACAGTGCTAAAATAAGCATCACACACAGCAGCTTTAACAGAACGCTTACTCTCCAGGAGGACCTGAAGAAACCTTTAACTTCCACAGAATAACACACACACACATTTCTGTGCACAAACATACTGAGAATTTGTATTTTAACACTTGGCTGATAGAAATCAGTTTCTTTGAACCCAGAGGACAGTTTGTTGGTACTTCAGTGAGTCAGTGGTGAACGTCAGTCCTGGTGTGTGTGTGTGGTGTGTGTGTGTGTGTGTGTCCCCTTCATGAGCCACCCGCAGCTCGTCTAAACCGCTCGCTCAAAAACCCCATCTGGTCCATCATTATTGCCCTAGTGTGTGTGTGTGTGTGTGTGTGTGCGTGTGTGCGCGTGCATGCATGTGTGTGTGATGCTGTAGGTCTGAAGAGATCTGGACGGGTCACACGAAATACTTCTGATCTTCTGAGATCCGAACAAAGACTGAAAACTAGAGAAGGTAACATGCTCAGTACTAGTGGACTACACTGTATATTTACATTCATGCTTTTAGTTTGATGCCAGGTTACTATATATTTCAGACATTATGCAACAAAAACAGCTTATTTTATATGTTGAGTCATGTCGTAGAGGGCAAATAACACATTGACATAAACATGAAAAGAGAAAAACTGATACTGTAAGAAATGCTCCTTTAGTTTTTTATTTGTGTATTTTACAGGTTAAGCCAATTTTGTGTAGACATATCCTAACTTTTGATGAACAGTAGACAATGTTTCTGGTTCTTTTGTTAGCAGGTGCATTGCATTGTGGGACTTAATGCTTTTTATAAATAAATAAATATAAAACTGATGATTAAACTGAAATAAAAGTACTGCAAAAAAGAAAGAAACAAATAAAAACATACAAATGTATATAAAATATCAACATGATATGAAATAATAAGAGAATAAAAGATAATTATGAGTATTATTTTAAATTACTTACTGTATAAATATAGTTACTACAACTGAGCGTAAACTGCAATAAATAAATTTGGCGAAAGCACATAACAAAATGATTACATAGAGACGATAAAGATATTTACAAAAGGTGTTGTAGCTCATATAAATATAAACTCTCTCACACTTTATATATAATGTGTGAGTGAGATATTACTGTTTAGTTTTATTTAGTTTGTTATTTTAGTTCTTCATCTTAAACTAATTTACTTAAGATTTTATAATATTGAAATAATTTAAAATGTAAACCTTTTATTAGTGCTCTTAATTTTTTGTGTCATACATTAAGTTGAAAGACTTCTTTTCACTCTTGTTTTTAAAATTGTATTAAATTTATATATATATGTAGTTGTTTAGAAATGAGTGTTTGAAAAGTTTGTAACATTTTTGCCTTGAATATAGCGA
The DNA here is from genome assembly GCA_032357475.1 of Enteromius thamalakanensis. Taxonomy (NCBI): domain Eukaryota; kingdom Metazoa; phylum Chordata; class Actinopteri; order Cypriniformes; family Cyprinidae; genus Enteromius; species Enteromius thamalakanensis. The sequence continues at coordinate 1,335,975 of JAUCMT010000135.1, read as the reverse complement.
TTGTTGCTGGCATGGCATTACACCATAAATAAATAAGAATTAGTGCTCTCATACAAAATGAATCACATGCAAATAAAAGAGATGTGTTTGTAGTTGCATGTGCTGCAGTAGTATGTGAGTGTGCTGCTCTGAGCGTGTCGGATACATCAGGTGCTCATACATGCTGATGTACTCAGCGTTGGCATGGAAACGTCTCCGTGTGTTTGGCACCGCGACACGCCTGAGGTGGGAGAGGCAGGTAACACTTTAACTTTGTTATGCTTTTATCTGCCAGGTCTGTGGGAGACCCTTCGCGTGTGTGTGTGTGTGTGTGTCTGCGCATGATGTCACTGTGCGCGTGTGTGTGTGGCCAGAATCCCTGCCTACCGCAATAATATAGAGCACGCTGTGACCAAACCCACCCGCTGATATTACATTTTCCACTGAAGCTGATGCCCAGCGCACAAGTGTGTGTGTGTGTGTGTGTGTGTGTGAGAGAACCTCTGGAACGTGTCGTACATCCGATCGGATCTCCTGCGTTCAGAGCTGTTGTGAAAGCTGCAAGCATTACTAACCAATTATTGCTTTATAAATTAGCAGAAGAATTCTTTACTGTGATACATGCATCTACTTAATGCCTTCAGTAATATTTCTCTAACTTATCATAGTGTGTTGTTTTTAAATTAATTTTAAAAACTTATATTTTTACATCCATTTGAAAAAGAAAACCTTTTTAAATGCAATTTTATAATACATTTTAGAACTTAAGATTATTTTTAAATAAACAGCAAATAAAATTGAATAACAAAAAAAGCATTGATCTTTTTTTTAAAAAAGTGTACATAAAATGTCATGCATTTTAAAAATAAAGCGCAAATAAACTGAAAAACAAATAAAAATAAAAGGTAATAATGCATTTAAAAATAAAGCATAAATACACTTTACACATGAATTTAAAAATATATATATTTTACATAAAGTGTAATAATGCATTTGAAAATGTAATATATACTATTATTGTATTTTTATATTTATCAGATTAATAAATATGCAAACATTAGACTTATACTATAATTCGATGTTATATATATTTTTTAAGAGAAAATGCAGTATTTGTCATCATATGTTTTCTGCACAAAGCATGTTTTGTGTTACTTTTCTTTTTTTTGTAATTGTGTAATTTATTACAAACTGCACCAAAACTGAGAAATACCAGAATTTAGCCAAATTTGTTTCCTATAAATGAAAATGAAACGCATTCCAGAATGGCTGTGATGATGCTGATATGATAAATACCTGCTGGTCGTTTGCATAAGCTCGTTGTTCAGGTGATAGTTTATGAATATTTATAGTTTGTTTTGCTGTATATTTGGGCCCAGACTGGGAGGATATGATTTCTTGTAACCTTTTCAAATGAGAAAAGCCTGAAACGAGTTCCAATAAGCCAATCGCAGCTGCTGAATTTAATTAGCAGTAATATGAATCGTTAATCAAACAGAAACGTGACGCTGAATGACATAATTGGAAGCGGTCTGATTTTAGCACCTCCACACGGCTGAAAGGTCAGAGAGATGTTTTGGCATTTTGACCCCGATGATGATGATGCTGGTAATGATGATGCTGATGATGATGATAGGTCATGTGACACGAGGTGGCCAATAACGCGGTGTGAAGATGATCGCTGTTGTCAGAGTGTCACTGTGGTGATGAGTGACGTCTGATCCGGAATAAAGGCAGGATAACGTGTGTTTCTGGTGTGTGTGTTCTGAGTGTGTGCCCTTTTCTGTGTGTGTGTGTTCTGAGTGTGTGGCCTTTTCTGTGTGTGTGTGTGTGTGTGTGTGTGTGTTCTGAGTGTGTGCCCTTTTCTCTGTGTGTTCTGATCCGTCTTGAGCTGAATTCTTCCACACCTCGCTGTGTTCTGCCTGAAGGCTCTGACAGGTTCGATTTCTTCTCCCCTGAATGTTGAGCTGCGAATGAGATTCTTTAAATGAGACACACACACACACACACACACACACACACACACACACACATGAGTCGAGCTGGAACCTGACCCGATCTTCTCACCTCTGGTTCCTCTGAATCTGTGAACATACAGGCAAAAACACAAACATCACCAGACCATGAGAGATCAAAGTCTGCTAGTCCTTTTTCTTTCTATTTTTCCGTTCAGTTCAATTCAATTCAATTCTATTTAATTCAACTTGCTTTATTTGTATTACATACTTGGGTATACAGTATATAATCAAAGCATTGGTCATAGCAGAATAAGACAAATATGCATATACTATAGATTTAAAAAAAAAAAAATATATATATATATATATATATATAAAATGTATTTACAGTGGGTACGGAAAGTATTCAGACACTCTTAATTTTTTCCTTCTTTGTTATATTGCAGCCATTTGCTAAAATCATTTAAGTAATTTTTTTCCTCATTAATGTACACACAGCACCACATATTGACAGAAAAACACAGAATTGTTGACATTTTTGCAGATT
>JAUCMT010000135.1:1311854-1330636 GCA_032357475.1 Enteromius thamalakanensis | reverse complement strand
ATATTTTCATTTTGAGACAGCTCAAACATGCAATTTAGTCTGGGACTAGCTTAAGCCTTGTCTGTGAAACCGGGGGAAAAGGTCACACAGGCTGGTATATTTGACAGAACTTGAAAAGGTCAGAGTAAAACCAATATATCTGGACTAGATCTGTTCCAATGTATTATATAAAATGCATTAACATTCAGATAGCACTCTGATAACTGGATTTATGAAAAAAGGATATGACTTCTCAGAAAAAGGAAACACTTTCCCTAGTTTATCTGTTAATGACCCAATTTTCGTGGAATCACCGGTTATCTGTTCTGAATCACTGATCACACCTCGAAGTGGTTTCTGCTGTAGCGTCATGCTGTAGAGTTTAACCATTAAACGGCACGTCAAAACCCTGCCATTTCTCATCTATCGCCACCCACTGCAGCTTGTGGCAATGATGGAATGTATGTACATTGTTAGAATGCAACAGGAATTATTAGCAATTAACAGTAAGTTACCATTGTGACAACATGCTCTACGGTGTATATAGGCATCTATAAATAAAAACAACAACAAAAATGATTAAACGTGTCAAAACCTAAGGCTAAAGTTTTAAGGGTAAAAAAGTAAAAACATAATGCATTAATAATCAGTTTTTAAAAATTGGCATTTAACTCCTTTTACGATGAATACGATGAAAAATGTTTTGATATAAAAATAATAAACAAACTTTAAGTCCATACTACACTTTGTATGTCACCTTTTATTTATAATAAAAATAATAAAAGCAGTGCTGTTGTTGGCTAAAACTATAAAAACACGGTAAAAATATTAAAATTAGATTGTTAAAGTGAAAACTAAAATGTTACCTGCGCAACCAAACAATGTAAATTAAATAAGTACCAAAATGAAATAAATTTAAGTAATAAATCTGAACAAAAAAATAAAACTACAGGGAAAAAAAATTAAATTAAATAAAACTTGAAATTACCAAAACCTAAATTTTAAATATACACACACAAATGTACAGTGCCCTCCACTAATATTAGCACACTTGGTATTGGCACCCAATCATTGCTACGTCCTTTCCCCGAGATAACAGTTGTGTTTTCTCCTGTGACGCCTGAAGAGGAAACACCTGATAAGAGAAAACAGACCATTGCTTCATCAAGAGTCTCTCCAGACCCTTTAGATTACCAGCTCCATGATGCTTCTCCTCTTTAGTTCTCCTCACTCAGGTTCAGCTCAGAGGACTGGGACAGACATGACAAAAGCTTCACTTTGTGCTCAGTGACAAATTCTTGTGTTTATTTGATGTTTTGGATTATTGTTGCAGTGGAAGACCCAACCATGTCCCATTATAAGATTTCTAACAGAATCAGAGAATTATTGATTTGTATCTGCTGGTATTTGATATAATCCATGATGTCATGTGTCTAAACAAGATTTCCAGGTCTTCCAGCAGAAATATAGACCCACAACATCAAAACCACAGCAGCATACTTCACTGACACATGGAGTACTTTCTATCCCTGTGTTCATCAAACACATCTTCAGTGATTGCTGCTAAAAAGCTCAGTTTCATCTGATCCTAGAAGCCAGTCTCATGTGTAGTTCCAGTCCTGTCTGACAACTGAACATCCTGGAGATTGTTTTTGGATGAGAGAATTTTTCTTAAACCCTCCAGAACAACATGTGCTGATGTTTGACTATTTTCTCCAGCTGTGGTCCTTGAAGAGTCTTCAGTCACTCAAACTCTGAGTATGAGGAGGATAGAGACACACGTCCTCTTCCAGGCAGCTTCCTATCATCGAAATTCTTTATTATTTCTCTGATGGTGGAAATAGTCATTTTCACTGCTCTAGCTCTTTCTTAAACTACTTCACTAATTGGAGAAGCTCATCTTGTCTTCATATATCATCTTATTTTTATTAGTTATTTTTCCTCCTATACATATTTCTGGGAAACAGGAAGCCAGGGCTGGATATTTTCATGTTCATAATCACCCATGAGTGCTTAACATTGTGAATATGAATGGGAATATACAAGTATTGGAGAAAAACATTTATTTAATCACGAGAGTTTTTGTTTTATTTCAATGATAGGTTAGAATTTAGTAAATGAACCATCAAAAGGATAAACAATACAGGTTTATTTTCAAAGCCACCTTTGCTCAGGTTTACCAAGGGTGCCAATATTAGTGGAGGGCACTGTATATTTAATATATAAATTATTACATTTTCATAAACATAAGTATTCATATTTTTGTATATATATATATATATATATAATAAATAAATAGTACATACACAGTATACAGACACATATATATTATGTAAACAAATACTTTTATTTTGGATGTGATTAATCACAATTAATTGACAGCAGTCATTTACATTATATCCAATAAAGATGTCTTCAGATGAACAGAGCTAAAGTACTGTAACAAGACATCCTCAAATGATTACAAACATCATATTTGATCATGATCAATCATCTGAATGTAATATTCAGCAACAGGGTAATTAAAATTTACTAAATCAAATTTATTATTCATTTACCAGATGATTTTATGCAAAGCATCAATAGAATAAAAATATACATATGGGCCTGTCAAACATAACCTTTAAACCTACTTTAAATATGAAAGCATCTCCTGACAGTGAGTTTGATCAGAGTCTCTCAGCGTCATGTGTGTTCGGACGGGTTTTCACAGCTGTTTGTTTATACAGGCCTTTGTCAAACCGTCCAGGACGTGAACGAAGCTTTCGCGAACCACTGACCAAGAGAAAAAGACTGAAAGAGCAAATGAACTCACTTTCAGGGGGTAGAAAGGACCGTTGTGCTGAATGGATGGCTAAATCAGAGCGCTGAGAGAGAGTGTGTGTAGTTTGCTCTGCCAGAGCTGATCTAATTTATCTATGCTAATGAATTAGATGCGAGTGTGTGTGTGTGTGTGTGTGTTCACGGCAGGTCTCTCAGCAGCTGTTTAACGCACAGAAGGACGTATTGAATCCATTCAGCCTCTCGCCTCTCAAACAAACCTTCACAAAGACTCCTGCGATGCTATTCTACATCAAACACACACAGATTTCTGCTCATTCACTTCTGAGTGATTTCTCACAGGCCTTAAAGTGTTTGGACACTCGAGATGCGCTTCAAAATGCTTGAATGTGTTTCATTAGATCACAAATAGGGCTAGAACGATTAGTCGATGTTATTGAGAAATGTTTTTGTTGTCGAATAGTGGTTTGATGTCATGCGATGGGATGCAGTACCATGGTTTGACCAGTGTGGTGCTGTTGTGCAGGACTGTAATTCAGCCCTAATGCATGCAAACCATTAGAAGAAGACTCACGCTTATTAAAAGTGTAAGCAAAACCGAACCAGTAGAGTGTGGGAAAGTTTTGAAAAACTGCAAATTATAAATGCTGTCATGTGTTAGAAGGCATCTCTGCAAAGTCATGTTTGTTCTTTACTTTGGCGTAAACAGACGTTTAATGTATGCAAGCAGTGCTTTACTGTTAGTGAACTTTTAGATGCATTTGGATAAATATGTAAATTTGTGCTGCATAATTTTCCCTCAATAACAAAATAAACACAACCAATATTTATATTTATTTTTTTATTATTTTTTTAATTTTAGTTTTATTTACTTCAGTTCTTTTTTTTATAAAATATATTTTTTGTTCATATATTTTTGGTATATTTAATTTATAAATTTTTGGCATTCAATGGCATTAAGTGTTGTTGTTAATACTTCAGTGTCTAATTAATTAATTAATTAATTTAAATATTTAAATATTTTAATTTTTTATTTATTTGTTTATTTATTTATCTTTATTTTTATTAATTATTAACCTTATTAACCATTCCCAGTTCGACCAAATGGATGTTTTTGGTAGATAATGAGTGTGATTGTATGAATAGATTAACACAAGCATTGTGTGTGTGTGTGTGTGTGAGAGAGAGCGAGAGCATAGTTATTAAAATAATCATATTTGCAGCCCTAATTGCAAATATCAAATCATCTACTGTAAATAAACACCAAGATTGAGCTTGATAGTTTCAGACACTTGAGCTGATATTTTAAGGATCTTTAAGTGCATCAACAGATGTATGTAGACCAGTCTATTTCTACACTGTTGAATGAGATTACAGTTTATAGCCCGTTTGCATGAAATAGAATGAGAGTGTGTATGTTGTGGTTTTTCACTCTCTCTTAATATCACAGTGTGTTTGAGGGCCTGTAACTGCTCTGATCACAGTCGAGCCGCTTATGGCGTCTTACAGACTCACTTCTCGTTCACCGTTCCTCTTTCTCTCCCACTTTATGTCGCACCTTCGTGAGAACCTGACCCACATGATTATTAGATCAAATTGCACAACGAAGTCACATAACCACAAACCGACAAAATGAGGATGTTCGTTTTTATAAGCTCTCTAGTACAGAAAGATTTGGTTCTGGCGGCGGGAGCAGTGCCCTAGCGACCAGACAGATGACCCTAGTTACCACAAAGCAATGCCTTAGCAACCTCCCCAAGATCACCCCAATTGTAAGTCACTTTAGATAAAAGCATCTGCAAAATGATTAAAGGTAAATCAACACCCTAGCAGCATGCTAGAAACCACACAAAACACCTCAGCGACTGCAGAGCAACATTTTCACAACCACCCAAAAACCTAACACCATCCTAGCAAACACAAAACACTGTCCCAAAGTGACCAACTATAGGACATTAGCACTGTAAATGATCTAGCACCCATGCAACAGCAAAGCAATGGCTTAGCAACCCCCCGGATCGTTTTGCGGTGGCCTTTAAACCTCCCAGAACACCCTTATAGCAACATTCTAGCAATCACCCAGAACACCCTGCAACCATTTATCAACAGTCTAGCAACCAGCTGTAGCAACCTAGTCTGACTGAGTGGCTATAACACCCTAGCAGCATCCTTCTAGAAACATCCAAGAAAACACCCAGCTTTAACACATTTATATTAGTGCACTAGCAACCAACGTAGCAACTCCCTAGCAACCATCCAGAACACCCTAACAGCATCCAATAGATTACACACATACCACCCTAGCAACTACCTCCCAATCCTATAGCAACCAGAGTTGCATGTGTCTAATCTGAAGGTATATACACAGCCTAGTGTTCTGCACAGATGAAGTTTGATCACTTCTGTAGGTGGTTATGGGGACAGAGTTGAGACGGAAGCCCCCGAGGTGACACCTTCCCACACACACTAGGTTTTGTTTTGGTGATTCCCACGTCGTGTTTCACTTTTTCTCAGCAAGCCCCCTTCTGTTCTCTAGATTCGACTCTGGTTCCTTTGTCAACTGTACTTTTTTTTCCACATTTTATGGTGGAGCAGGTGAGCTAGTGCATTTATTAGTAGTAGAGATGATAGACTTAAAGGGTTATATCAATCATGACAACTCTCTGAAGATTTTAGCATAGGGATAGATATGATGTATGTGGTCTTGGCAGAATAGATCTGCTGCTGTGCTGCTTAATTACTGCTGCAGGCAGGTACAGCAACTTGCTACTGGCAATGCATATGAATTGCATATGGCAAGTGCCGCACGTATTTAAGACATACTGCTGCTTCACAAAGACCTTAAAGTTAACCCATAGCATATCTATATAAGTGTAGCTGAGGAAGGTGGAGGGTTTTCGAGAAAGCACACCGCATGAATCTCATACGAATGCTAGCCAGCCATGTAATTACAAGGCAATAAGCTCATTGGCTGTATAAGAAGCATGAACCAATCAGCTTGTGATAAATCATTTAACTCTGAATATCATCAGTTACGTTACCAACAGCCTGCTGCTGAATTTCATAACTGAACTACATATATCACCCTAAAAACACAAAAATGTAATGTTGTTTCAGACCCATAAGTTCTTGATTCATCTTCAGAATGCAAATTAAGATATTCTTGTTGAAATAGTTCCACATCAAAGCAGAGCTTTCCCTGTCCAGTCTTTTTTCTCTCAAGAGATATAAGCATACACATGAAACGCTAAGCCAACACAAAACAATGAAGTGTGCACGCCAGTCCAGTAATTCTGCCACAGAGACAATCAAAGACTTGGACCTTGCACATAAACCTTGCGCATGGTATACAAACAAACATGGAGAAACACATTTATTAATCTGTGATAATATAAGTTAATAAAAAGAAAAGTGTTGTTTTTGGTTAATGTAGTGGGAGACGTGGGTGATGACATCATTGTTGCACAAAATATCCAATATCTGGACTAAACGCCAGTACGATACAATATTTTTAGGTTTATACAGCCAAACGCGTCTCCATGTGGACAGGGCCTTAACCTTGGATGAAAGAGTTTGACACATGTGCAGTGACACCTAGTGGACTCCTACCATCTCAAAGTTCACCTTGTGCCTGCGCTATTGTACACAGACTGTCCATACAGACACAGAAATTGGGCTGAACACATACAGCGTGCGCAGATGTCCTCAGATACTCCTGATGACAAAAACGAGAAACTCGCATGGTCTAAGTACTCTTTGGGCTTAACCGCAATACTTATCAAAAGACCTAATGTTGCATCAGAAGCAGGCTTTGACCCTGTTATATTACTCCGGAGATTCAGGAGTGAAGCTGCTCTAACTAAAAACCTTCATATATGGTAAAACTAATGAGATGGTTTTGTAGGACAGCAGTTGGTTGTTTCCATGTGGTGGCATTGTGTGTATGTGTGTGCGGTGGGCATGCTCTCTAGGGCAGATGGGTTTGTCTTGCGCTGGACTCTGGCTCTCTGGTGTCTCCCCGGGGAGCAGGACCCTCCCCCTTGTCGTCTTCCTCGGGGACTGGAAATACTCCCACCCGGGTGCTGACCAAGCCCTGAGGGGCCGCAGAGATGCCAGGCGGACCGGCAGGGGTGCCTGGTGCCTCGGTGCCAATACAAGAGTGCCAGAGAGGAACACGGGCAGCAGGGGCCGAACCAACACACACAAACACACACACATACACAAATCCACACATGGAAGCACTTTATTGCTGGCATCATTTTATGAAGTCAAGCATCACTGTTACTAGCGCTTATTGCGATTAGAACAGATCCAGCAGACTTGCGTTAAAGATCCAGCATACCAAAGAGAGCAAAGAGTCGATTATATTCGCTCAGTTATGTCAAAGAATACCTAGCAACACCCTAGCAACCACCCAGAAACCCCTATAAGCTTTATATGAGCATTCTAGCAACCGCCTTGAACAGTAAAGCAGCTGCAGACTCTAGCACTGTTTTAAGATTATGATCAACATTCTAGCAACCAATCAGAACAGCCTAGTTACGGCATAGCAAAGCCCTAGCAACCAAGTCCAGCCACTTTTGTGAACCCCAACGTAGCCAAGCCCAAGCAACCACAGTGGCTCAGAAAATGAACTTTTGCATGGGTAAAACAACTCACTGGTGTTACGTAACTAACTCCAGCAGTACTGTACAACATGATCAATCACTGCCACGGCCATCTCAAGCAAGATCTTTCTTTTCCATCTCAATCACAAACTCAGTTTGTTGGACTCTTTTAGTGCTTGTTTTTATGCCTGCATGCATCGGTGAGCGTTCGCGTGTGTGTGTTTGCTGTTTCCAGCGCTGCAGGCGAGTTATTTTGAGCGTTCTGGTGAGAACTGTGAGTTTCTGAGCTGAAGTGTTACTTTTCTGCAGGACAAGCCACAGACCCAAGACGTCTTGAGTTGAGTATTTGTGTAAGTGTGCAAACAGACACACACACACTTTCCGAAACGCTGCACCTCTGTAAGTGGTTAAACTTTAGCTCATTTAACATGATTCTCATCCCATGTTCATTCTCAACAATAAACTGCATGTGACTGATTTGACTGTAGCAGAGGTCATCAGCACAGATGACATTTGTTCAGATTTATGTTCATCTGTTTGACTCTGACTCTCACATCGGGTTCATCTCAAGTACTAAAGCCTTCTGGGTTCCTTGAAGTGTGTATGTGGTTTACTTCAAAAGTTCTCCTCTGATAAACTCTTTCTGGATTTTACTATTTAAAGGTGTGATAATTGTGTCACGTTATGCAAATATAGTACTCCCAGAGAAAGACGTCCTCCCAGTCGACACATGACAGCCGTCAATGTTGGGATGTAGTTAAAATAATGATAAAAAAACAATGAAACGCTTCGAATTAAACCATTATTTAATGCTGTTTTATAACGTATTTCAGGGGCAGCACGTATGAACGATATCCTCATTACGAATTACCCTATTTTCTCCGCATTAAATACCCCTCACTTCCTATCTCAGGCATCTTCAATTTTTGACATCCACCGCCTTCCCCTTACCGCCTACCAGAGCTGGGGCCAGACCGGGGGAGAAGGCCTAAACAGGCCAGAGTTTCCTGCCACCGTTTCCGTTCGGCTTACCATTCCAAACCACCCGGTTTAGCTTCAAGCTACTTCATTGTCTATTCCTCTGCTACTTCCAATAACCTACCACTTCCTCCCGGTGGGGGCACACGGGGACCAGGCTGGACTCAGAGCATCACTCAGCCCTCGCCTCCTAGGGCTCTGGGTCCGTCGAGCTCCCTGCCTGTTCCCTGGAAGGTCCACCAAGCACTTCTATCGATTAATCGCTGAGGAAGTGGGCACTAGTCAAATGCTAAATGGTGGTAAAAATTTTATTTTATAAAATTACAAGTCTTTTTAATTTAGTTTTATTTGAACTATAAAACAATAAAACATTTTTGCATGTAAATCTATCTATCTATATATATATATAAATATATAATTTCTAGTGCTTTCAAATGATTAATCGCAATTAATCGCATCCAAAATAAAAGTTTTTCCTTGCATAATATATTTGTATGTACTGTGTATATTTATTAAGTATATATAAATACAAACACATGCCTATATATATTTTAAGAAAACATGTTATGTTTATATATTAAATATATTTAGATATAATATCAAATATAAGAAAATAAAATGTATTAATGCATTTATATGTAATACTATCAAAATGTATACTGTTCATGTGTGTTTTAATATAAACATAATAAATAAACTTAGCATAAATACATATATTATGTAAAGAAAAACTTTTATTTTGGATGCGATTAATCATTTGACAGCACTAATAATAGTAATAATAAATATATAAAATTATGTAATAATTTAATTCTTTTATTGTTAATACTTAGAATAAAATAGCAAATATTTGATGTTTTGAAATGTATAAACATTGTCAAATCCAGTGATTGTCAACGCTGTTATTATTTGCAAAATCAAAGCAACTTTTGTTATCGTATTTTGGTGTCCTCACGCACACTTGAGTTAAGATGTTTTACATGTGACATTAGAGTGGTTTGGTTGTGATGTGAATCATCTGATTGAAGCATTGCTCTGCCCTCTGTTGAGTGTGTGTCTGAGAGAAACTTCTCGAGGTTTGCTGGATTCAGTGTCAGTGAAGTCATTACAGTAGCGTATTGATTGTACATTGGTACAGTTCAGCAGAACAGTGGTGTGACAGCGAAACAGAAAGCATGTCGTCTTGAGTCAGTTTCTCCAGTCTACAGTGACAGAAGACTTACTGCAGCTGTCAGTAAGGCACGTGATTTGTTCTCTTTGTTTCTTTCTTGTAGTTTGGGACGGGCTGAAACTAAACGTGCCTGTTTCCTGCCCACGCGACCACAACTGCACTCCAATAACAGCAGTGTCACAAATCACAAGCTCAAGCAGACACGAGAGATCAAACATGAAAAGAGCGGTGCTAAACATCTCTTTCCCATCACTACAGAGCAGAAAACACTCCTCCTCAGTCAGTCAGTTCAATATGGATACAAAAGAATAAAGAATATACAATTAATTGCTATTTTTTCTTTACAGCTGTACACACACACACACACAAAATGAAAATGACTACATTTTTTTAATTATATAGAAAATATATTGTTATTAAATTACAAAACAAAAGTGTGTGGATTTATAGATATAGATATATATATAACAAAGATTTTATTAATAATAATAATAATAACTTTTTACTATAGATGTCTATAAATAATATACTTATAGCTATAAATGACTATGCAGTTTATATCTTTTATAAAAACAAAAAATATATATGAAAATATATAAAACAAATTTTAATTTTTGCGTATATTTTATATTTACTTTTATATATTTGCATTATTTATTATATAATTAAAATAATTATAGAATTTTATTATGACAATGAATATATGTGTAACATATATGTATGTTAATATATTATGCAAATAATAATGCATTGAAATAAATACATTATTTGAGTTATTTTTCTGGCTTTCTTTTAAATATTTGATTAAAAACGTCCTTGATATATCATTATATGTTCATTAAATACGAGTTTTGGTTCATAGCTTCTTGAAATCAGCAGGACATGAATCTTTACTAGATATCACTGAAGAAAACGTGACTGGTGCTGCATCATTTGTGGGGTCATCAGCATGCTGTTAAAGGACTGTAGGGTGTTTAGCTCAGCGCAGGTAGCGCTTCGGGCCGTGTTTACATCAGACGACACATGTTCAAGCCCGCGGCCATGCGTCCAGAGAAAGAGTGGGCGGTTCGCCTCTCAATACACTGACATGTGGCTCTTTATGAGGGCCAGAGCTCTCGGACGGCAGATTATCATTCGTTAATGAGCGTTTGGGTTTGTCTACCGCTCTGGTTCTCTCACGCTCCTCTCGCTGAGGCTTTCAGATGCGCTGGTAAAGAGGGACAGACACTGGTAATTAAAGCAGCGGGTGGCGTGTGTGTGTGTCCGTGCATGTGTGTGTGTGTGTGTGCCCCTCTTTTCAGTAGCAGAATTGATCATTGTGTAAAGCCAATGTGGCCCCAGGCAGTTCTGACACTTTCTAATGACGCTTTTCACACACATGCGCGCACACACACGCACACACTTTCTCTGCTCTTGCAAACTCCTTCGTTTGGCCTCTCTGTGTAAGTATAATAGCTATATTAAATCCTTGGCTTAATACGCTACGCTAGCGCACACACAAGGTGTGTTTGACACGGGCTCCGTCTCACACATGTCTTGATTACGGGACCTCGAGAGAAACCTGACAAGAGCGTCTCAGCGTCCCACAGTTCAGCCTAGAATTCAAATCCTGCCATTATTTATGTTTTTCCACACCTGTGTGAGTTTGTTTCATCTTTTAAACACAAAAGAAGATGTTTTGAAGGATGTGTTTAACCAAACAGTTGCTGGTACCCATAGACTCCCATTGTATGGACGGAAATAGAGTGATAGTCAATAGCTGCCAGCAAATGTGGCTGCAAACATTATTTAGATTTTCTTCCACAGAAGAAACAACCTCATAAAGGGTTGAAACAACAAAAGGATGAGTACATAATGACAGAACTTAGATTTTTGATCATCTTTAGGCAAAAAACATTATTAGACGAATTTCACAAGCGTCAACATACAGTAGCAAATACTGTAGTTGCTTTGTAAGTTTATCCTATTGAAATAAAATCAAATACATTCACGAAGATATAAAAAATATAGAATGTAGACATTTTTGCAGATTTATTAAAAAATAAACTGAAATATCACATGGTCATAAGTATTCAGACCCTTTAGAAGAAGCACCATTTTGATCGAATCGAGTCTTTTTTGGGATGATGCAACAAGATTTTCACACATTTTACAAAAATGTCAACAATTCTGTGCTTTTCTGTCAATATGGGGTGCTGTGTGTACATTAAAGGGAAAAAAAGAACTTCGGCTGCAATATAATAAATCGTAAAGCAAATCTGAATACTTTCGGTACCCACTGTATATCTGATTGTGTGTGTGTTTCCAGGCAGAGGTCAGGTGTGATTAAATGCTGCTTCTGTGTACAGTAGATCTGAGAAATCACACATCACTTTAATATCTCTTTCCAGATTTGACTTTTAAAAGCCTGCTCTTGATCCTTTGACCTTTGACCTTGGCTGAAACTCTCCCCATCCCTTGTTTTCTGCAGTGAGTATAAAGTATTAGAGTGTGTGAATGATTCCTCAGATTGGTCGTGGAGTAGATGTGTGTTAATAAGTGATCAGAAAGTAACAAACCACATAGCAACCTTTCACAACACCTTAGCAACCGCATGGCAACTATTCACACCCTAGAGACTGGCACAGTGAAACAGAACTCTGTGTGTGCGTGCGTGTGTGAGAGCGTGTGGGATATTAACTCAAACAAACAACAAACACATACAAAATAAATACAAATAAAATTATAATAAAATATAAAATATACTTTTGGTTGCCAGGTCAACATTTTTAAACTAAAAAGTTCTAAAATAATTAAAACTAAATATGTAAAATTTGTAAAATATAAGTATATAAATATAAAATACTATATAGATACATTTTAACTATTAAAACAAATACTAATAAAATACTAATCTTTCTAAATTATTATTATTTTTTTAATGTTTTATATACAAAAATACAAAAAGCACTAACATTACTGAAACTAATACATATAAACTAAATAGCTGTAATAAAATGATATTTAAAATAATAAAGTGGAAAGAAAGTATAGAAGTAAAACAGAAGGATAATGAATGTAGCGTGTGTGTCTGCGTCTCAGGAGCAGAATGAACAGGGTCCTTTGAGACTGAACCGTGTGTGTTTCTGACGTGACCCGAGTCTAGAGAAGAACCTCCAGCACATTAGAGTTCCTTACTTTCATTTACACCTCTCCTTCACGTGTGTTTGGGGACTTCTTCCTCCGGAGCGTCCGTTTGAGACAACTATCATTACTAAATCTACTGTCAACACACACACACACACACACACACACGCTGATGTCCTCCCCTGGTAATTTTGACACTGCCACTCTATTAGAGTTTCACATGTTAGCTGGTCATTATCGTTAAACTCCTATTGTGAAACACACACACACACACTCACACACACACACGCACACACGCACACGCATGCATTCAGGTTGATATTGCTGTTAGTCATTTTCATGTGACGATTTTATTGCATTACAGCGAGAGACAAGTGTGCAGCTAGATAACAATTTCACCACTAACACACACACACACACACACTCACACAGGTGTGAAATCACCTTCAATAAAACTCAATCATTTAGCACGCAAACCTACCTACACACCTACATCCACACACACACACACACACACACACACGCACACACACGTGTGGTTGCAATAACAGAACTGATTTCTCTTCTGAATCCTTGTTAGTCATCAATAACGCTGCATTGACCTGTCATAAAGGACATATACTGTAGGTGCGTTGATTAAGTTGTCCCACTCAACACCCACTGCTCTGTCTGCACCTTATTCATAATGGAAGTTAAATGGACTTTTTTGTATTAATAATGTTAATAATTAATTTAATTCTATAATTACTGATATTATATTTTAATATAATTATAATAAATATATATACATATAAATGTATATACTTAATTATATTGAAACCAAAACTAATTCCATACATTGATCATAATGAAAGTAAATAATTACACAAAAAAACAACAAAACTTTTATATTTTACGTATATATATATCATATATAAATTAATTTAGCATATAAAATATATAACGTGCAAATACTAAGTTGTAAAGTTGTAATCCTTCTCAGACACACGCTATTATTTACATACTGTAGTTCATAAAATATGACTGAAAGTAAATAAATAATTGTTAAAAAAAGTAAACGTTAACATATGTTTATTGTTTATAACATATACATTTTAGCAATTAAAAAAAGTGCAATATAAAATTTAATGCATTTCAAGAAAAGGGTGCATTTTCTCAGTTTGTTTCACATCTCACTCATGTTGTGTGAAAGTGAACAACAAATTACTGAATAAAAATAACAAATACATCTAACAAAAGTCTAAAAATGCATATAGGTAAATGTCTAAAACAGCATTTGCACCATACTTGAATCTAGAAGTAAAGCCTGATTAGGGATGCTGAAGTAGATTAGAAGACAAACAGCAGTATTAAAAGAAGTTTGTGAGCTGCTGGCAAACAGTGCAGGGGCTTTAATCAGTTTTGACACATCTGTGAGGCTTCAGCTATAGTTAGAAGAGCTGGCAGAAGCAGCGTTTGAGAAAGAATGGGTGCGAACCTGTGGTCGCTTTATCATTGACACCAGCAGAGACAGAGAGAGAGAGAGAGAGAGAGAGAGAGAGAGGGAGGGAGCTGCACAAACACACTGACCTCTGACCTCTCAGCAGGCCGCTCTCTGACGTGTCGGAGGATTAAAAGCGTGCTCTGATCACAAACAAGAGTTTATTTTATTGGGTGTTTTCACAAACAAGCTTGTCATATAATTATATATTTTTGGTTTAAAATTGTATTTGTATTGTGAGATGTAACATTTAATAGTAATACGCAATATCTAAAATAAATAAATGTATTTGAAATTATAATTATAATATGAAGTAATATTTAATCAATGTTTGTATTTTGTTTTTATACATTTCCATTTTTTAATTCAATGCAAATCAAATATGACAATTTATTTATTTATATATAATCTATATAATTTTACTTAATCTGCATTGAAGTTTCATCAAAGTACTTAACGTCGTTTATTAAAATAATAGCACAGTTGTGAGATTGAGAACACACACATTTACGAAAACAATTATGATGTGACATTATGACACATTTATGGACTTTACTTTTGGACTTTTATACTTTTTTTTTTTTTATTTGTCAGTGCACACACATACAGACATCATCAAACTATAGCTCACACCCAACCCCACACAACATTCACACTTACACACACACACACACCTCACACACTCCTACAGAGTAACACACACCAGCATCTTCCACACAAAACACACGCGACCTGTGGCTGCTCTGACAAACACTTACAAACTCTGAACACACTGTGATATACGCTAAATCACAAAACGACCCTGTTAGAGGAAGTACAGCTAATGAGTGAAGGCCCGTGACACACACACAAAGACCCTGATATACCGGATCAGCACTAATGAGCTTTTCCAGCATAACACAACATTCCCTCCCGCTCCACACACACACACACACACACACACACACACAGATCAGCAGCCGACAAATAACATGGACAGGAAGTTGTTTTAACATATATAACTTGATATTACTCATTTTCATGAGTTAACTGAGACACATGGAATATGAGTATGTAGATCATAAGAATTCACATTGCAAAAGTACACATAAATATTTTAATATATTTTGAACATAAAATAATTACTGTATATGTGTGCATATATATATATATATATATATATATATATATGTTTTTAAATATATTCATTATAATTATATTTAATTTTATTACACACACATATGTGTGTGTGTGTGTGTGTGTGTGTATGTGTGTGTGTGT
Source organism: Enteromius thamalakanensis (assembly GCA_032357475.1). NCBI lineage: Eukaryota > Metazoa > Chordata > Actinopteri > Cypriniformes > Cyprinidae > Enteromius > Enteromius thamalakanensis. The sequence goes on along the minus strand of JAUCMT010000135.1, from coordinate 1,315,254 downwards.
GTCACTCAGGATCCATATAGTTTCTTAATTAGTATGTGCTCATTTGGATGAATAATGAGTAATAACTATTGACACATTTTATATAAATGTTTTTATGCCTTCATGTCGTCTGCCCACAGACAGACTCACAATGACTGTTTGATCATCTGAACACAGTTATTGTTCTTCTAGATATTGTGCGTTTAGATGTAAATGCAGATGAGTCCGTTTGGTTCAGAGCTGTGAACTCACATGTGGAAAACACAAATGTTGTTTTTTTGGTCTGATCGGGCCTCTGTAGCAGCAGCTGCACTGTGTGTGTGTGTGTGTGTGTGTGTGTGTGGTGACCATCATTAGTGACTGAACTCTGCTGTCAGTCACATGGTCTGGAGGCGGAGTCTGAGTCACAGCATCGCATGAGATGGATTGACAGATATGAGTCAAGAGGGTTTTATCAGCGCGCGCACACACACACACACACACTGAAACAGCCTTCATATACACAACATCCTGCGCATCCACATTCATTGTTATATATGTGCCCATCAGTGCTGGAGTTTAAAAAGCTTAGAAAACAGATCAACTGGGCAAACTATTCATTTCAAAAAGTTGCGCTACAGCAACCTGCTAAAAGAGAGTGAAATATTTAATCTTTTATATATATAAATAAATAAATAAATAAATGTATTTTATATGATTCCAAATATATTCAAAAGATTATGTGTGGGAAGATTAATTAATTCTATATACATTTAATTTAATATAAAATGAATTAAAAAAAAAGACTACAAAACTGAGAATTAAAAAAAAAAAACAATAAACAATAAAATTTCAAAAAAGCACAAAATATGCGATTTAAAACTGACAATTTTCCATAAAAAGCAGATGCAAGGCCTTTGTGAGCACTACTGACTGAAGATCCTGAGATTCAGATTGGACCAGATGATTCAAATCAACTGATTTACACAAGCAAACCATTCCGAATGAACTGATTCACTGAAATGAATCACACTTTATACTTGATACTAGGAGAGTGTGTTTGATTTCTGCCTGTGCCGTACAATGTGATATACAAACTGTGATGTAGTGATGCTACTTGTTGAGAAAATTAGCTTGTTACTGAAAAAGTGCCACTGTTTTGAAAGCGTCATCATGTTTAATCACTAACCGACCGCCAAACCTGCTGCAAGAACACAGCCTACGATTGAGACGCTGACACGGGCATGATGCTCCTCTCAGGTCACGTGTGTTATGACTTTTACTGTATGGCAGTGATAAGCAAATGTGACATCTAGGTATTTTATATCTACATGAATCGACCCCTCGGTTTTGCTCTCACCTGCTGGATGTGGATATAGATAAAGTGGGTCAAATAGCAGGTATGATGATATTGATTGGCTGTGTTTTATGGGTTAACCAATGATATGACAATGAGAAATGAAAGGGTTACTCCTCCGCTAAATTAAAATCTTGTCATTAATAATCACCTACCCTCGTTTTGTTCCAAACCCATTGTTTGTCTTCGGAACACAAAGACAAACAATGTTGAAGATTCAGACTTTATTCGAAGATCTGCCACCGTAACGCAAATGTATGTGAACTACGTATGCTCACGTGCACTGTATTTTTAATAGTTTACAGTGTAATTGTTCCATACTTTTTTGGAGCAATTGGCATTTTAGAATTAAACTTGTGGCTCAACATTTCTGATGCTGCTGTCTTGTCTGTACTACATCGTCTGCTGTTGGAGGCGGTTTGTTTGTGCGTAACGCTTTGGCCAGAGTTTCTACGGCTTTGTTTTTTTGTTTCTTTTTGTCTGTTAAAGTGCCCCAATTATGGACTTTTGAAAATTACCTTTCATTCAGCTCTAAGCGAATGAACGTATAAAGTTATTATTTAAGAAAGAGTCGAAGTCACAAGCCTTGTTTTGACATTAAAGTGAAACAGCATATTGCCCGTCCACTGTTGGTCTGAATGAAAATGCAATTTCAATCTCCACCACTAGGTGTCGCTTTTGAAGAATTAAAAGATCTCAAACACTGCTTTGAATGAAATCACCCAATCGTTCGGTGGCTTTCGAGAAATTATTTGTTGAACGAATCGTTTGGGAGTCGTTGAACAAAAAAGGTAAAAATAAAAGCATATTATAAAAAAAATGAAAGTGTTATTTAACCTTGCATGCATGTCAACCTGTTGTGACTTCCAAAATACGAAAATATGAATCTTTCATAACCCATAATAGGGACTCTTTTTGTTCTAATGTTTGATTTATTGATATTGAGTGAGGGTTAGTGCGAATCACCTTCTCATTCATGTGTTTATTGTGTTAAGTGTGAACATTTTGTCTATTTCGACTGTTCATTTGTTTTGTAAACCAGCCTTGTAGTAAGATTTCAAGGGCTGTTTGGTTTGATTTTGAGTATATCTTCTGTTGTTTTTATGGAATTTGTTTTGTTATATTTTTGGGGGCAATTAGGTAGGGTCCGCTGTGACTGTATTGTGGTGTGTTTCTCTGTGTGTGATATAGGATAGGATGCTGTCCTCCCAGCTGTTTATTGTCTGCAAGCATGTATTGTTTGTCTTGCAGTATTTTAATCTTTATTATTGAATGCATTAAATAAAGTTTTGTACTTTTGATATCCAAGCTTGATTGCAATAATGATCCTGTGTGTTCCTTTGTGGGTTAAAATTAATTATGATAATTATTATTATTAATACAATCAAAATTAAAACAACTAAATGCTTAAAAAGCACTCAAATAATATTATTTGCCCCTCAAAAACTATCGTTTTTATTTAAGAGTATATTTATAAATCACAAAATCCATTGCGGTTACTTAATTGACTTTTATTGACACCCCAACACTAATAATAGTATGTAAATAATAATATTAGTACTAATTAAATACAATAAAAAAAAAAAAAACATTAGTGTGTCGAACTGAAATATTTTATCCTCAAGAATAGTTTTTTTGTTAACCAGTAACCAGTAAAAGTATTGCTAAAAATAATAAGAAAATATATTTAAACAATCTAACTTATTTAAAATTAAAAAAAGGATCCAATTGATGTCAACGCAAATCCTAATAGTTCTCATCAATAACTATTACTTTTACTGAACAGCTTACATTAATTGAAACATCTGAGATCACCAAATTAATTCTGATTAACTAATTGATCTATATCGACACTAGTTCTGTTAATATTATTGTAAGGCTTTGAGTTTAAAATGCTGAGAACATCAGGTGCATGGCAACTTTGGACTGGGTTTGTTCTTAGTTAAAAGGGCCTTTCGCTAGAAAAATCTGTGATAAAGATGCTATGTAAATGATCTCCCATTGAGTCTCCTGAGCTATACGAGTTTCCTTTTGTCATTCCTCGTCTAATTACTCTCTCAATCGTTTCATCTTTCTGTGCTCTGG
>JAUCMT010000135.1:1221681-1235558 GCA_032357475.1 Enteromius thamalakanensis | reverse complement strand
CCGGATTTGCACGTCGTATAGACTTACAGATATGGTCCTGGGCCGGCCGACGCAATATAGACATGATCTGGACGTCCAAAGGACGTCATAAAAAGACGTTGTAAAAACTTTCATTCTGGCTCGTCAGGGGACGTCATTTCAACGTCTACAAAGACGTCCAAAAGACGTCATTTAGACATACTTTTGCTCAGTGGGTACTGTAAAATCGGAAATCGGAATCGGCCAAGAAATTTGCAATTGGTGCATCTCTACACTGGAGTGTTACCAGTGTTGGGGAAGCTACTCTAAAACTGTAGTTTCACCCTTTGTTTCTGGAAAACCATAGCAACCAATTGCACTTGTGACCAGATAATTTTGAAAAGCCATCCATTTTTCTCATCCTCCAAAGAAGAGAGACGCATGGCATGAGAACATTTTAGTTTTTTATCCTTTCAAAGTTTTTTTGATTGCAGTGACTGAACAACTAAGCAAGCCAGAGGAGACAGCGGCAAGGAACCAAAACCCCATCAGTGACAGAATGGAGAAAAAAAAAACCTTGGGAGAAACCAGCTTAGTTGAGGCCAGTTCTCCTCTGGCTGGACGCTCAGCACCTAATCTCCAGTTAAATTTTAAGTGCATGCAATACAAGCGGCAAAAAACCCTGGCGAGGGCAGTTGCTCTTCACGGGTTGCACTGACCGAAAGAAAGGTGGGAATCGACTAACTGAAGACACAGCTTGATGCTCATTGGTTCAGACAACCATGATGCTCATTGGTTCAGACAACCATGATGCTTATCTAAAATAATACTTTTCATCTGATTTCATGTGATGATGTTTTTAAATTATGCATGCATATTTCTGAACACTATGAGTAATCTCTGTGTGAGATGTAATTATTGTAATATCTCTTGGTTTTTCACTGCAGCCACCTGTTCTCGTCTCCATAGTCGCGCCTCAAACAAGTCTATTGTTGAGATTCCTACACTGTCTCTTGATCTCAGTGGCTACGTGTTCAGTAGTCAAAGTCATTAAGAATGTACTTAAAGACAATCTTGCTGGATCTCATGCATTACTACAGATTCTGATCCAAAATTAATCATGTAGATCAGATGCGTGATAATAAGAACATTATTATCCACAAGTAGCCAGCAGTATCTGTTTTTGTCATAGTTACAGCAGCAAAAGAAAAAAAACATCAAGAAGTCAAGAGTCAAAGACAAACTAAAGCAAACACTTATCTCCATAATGGTGATATCAAAGTAAACAGACCTCAACATCTAAACCTCTGTAAAGCATCTCAGTGAGAATGTTTGTAAGTGTATGGAAGAGACAGTTATGTCAGTCTCTTTAAGGAGGTAAAGCTGGAAATGCTGTCTCTTGAGTATTTACTCATACAAAGGTTGGGTTTACAATTTCAACCAAACCTTGACATCCACGCTCAGATCCAGTCTGATGAGAAGCTGCACAGAGTGTTAGAGGATAATGGTAACAGTTTTAGAAAGATTTTAGAAAATGTCATCCTACCTTTTACCAGAACATCCTGGGAACTAAAATAAAACTTGAAACACCGCTGAAAACATTGCCAGAACATTAACAGTTTCTAGACAGGATACTGTATTTAGAAATTATTCTACATCCATGGTAAAAAAAAAACACATCTTGTTTAATTAAAAAGAGAAAAGTTGCGAGGTTGTATCAAAGCATAGCTCAGTAGCTTAGTACATGTAAGCTACTTTTAGCTAGTTTGCCGTTTTATAATTCTCATAGACTACTCAAATCACAGTTGCACTTACCTCTAACCACACCTGCAGAGTAATTCTGGGCCCTATGCACAAGCAGTGGCCATGGGCCCCTACAACTAACCTTACTACTAATCTAAGAACTCTTATATAGAATATATATAACAAAAACAGCCTTATTGCACAACTTTTTTTGTTTTACTTGCAGAATGCTTAAAAGCTAACATCAGATGCTCCCAAAGGTAGCCTAACATTATAAACCTGCATGAAAAATAAAACACCTTTTCATTTGGCTGAAGAGAACAGCTTTTTCACGACGGCGTTTCAGTGGCACCAAAAAAATCTAAAACTGCGAGATTAAAGTCCTAATATTACGAGAATAAAGTCAGCCTAGTTTGGGAGCACCCGGAGCAAAAAACATCTATAACCTATGTTGAATGACTTACCGCCATAAACGCAGCTCATGTATGTAATCTGCACAATGACAGAGAGCATCAGCTCCATGTCGAGGAAACTGCGAGCATCCATTAACAACAGGTACAAACATTCCCGGAAAGGAGCGATTAAGGTGGTCTCTGCAGAGCAAAAGAGAGCTTTTCTCAATTTCTGGGCGTTTCCAACTGCTGGGTGCTTTTCAATCATGCGATCAAAGTTGTCCTCTAGGTCTAACCCTATAACCTCAGCAAAGTAGATAACGTGGTCTACGTCACGATTTGATAACTACCAGAGCCTTCCTGCAGATGCGGTCTGATGGGATGGGTAACACTGGAGGTGTGTTCGTGGCGCTGCCGATTGGTGGATGACATAAAAGTGAACCTGTAGAACACAGCTGCAGCTACTGGGCATGCGCACATCAATACCTTTTGTTGCACATTCTCGCAGTACAATAGACTTGTTTAAGGCACGCCTAGCCTACCCTGAAACGGAGACGAGGACAGGTGACTGCAGTGAGGGAAGGAGTGAGATAAACAGTCAAGACGGACAGTTCTGCCCTCTCGGAGTCGAATAGATCCTACGAGATCAAAGGAATTCACGTTTTCTCACTCTCGCGCTCTCGCGCTGTGCTGCTTGATATTTCAGTTCTGTGGCTTTAATATGAATATAAATATGACGAACAAGATACTTAAAGTGCATGCCATTTAAACAGAGATTGTACTGACATATTTTTGGAAATATGCATGAATAATTTAAGGAGGGCTTACTTATTTCTAATGGGTAATGCAAACGTTACCTCACTTTTAAATATTCCTGCTTCCCTTGGCCTTTTTCACAGCCACACCTGGCTCTGAGACAGTAATGTAACTGTCAGGATGTAAGCAGGGCTGTCACCAGGCCCTTTTTATTCAATAAATTAAATAGATTAAGCATAAACATAAGAAGAATGTAATGTTACATAAATCTTTTATTGACATTTGCTTTTGAACATTATTGTAAAAATGCAGGTTATAGAAAAGACGTGTGTGGTTTCTATAGCAACAGACTGTAAATATATTGCTTTGAATCTGTCTTTTTTTAACATTAAATCTTATTTTCAGAGCATATCTATATTTACATTTGCAGATAACAACACCCAAAAACATCAGTCTTCTCATGTTTCTGTGCTTGTAATAACAATAGCAGACGGATCAGTTTCATCCTGAAAGGAAGGAATCTGTTCACTTTTCTTTTACAGCACAAGACCCTCTGTGTGTTACACCACACCTCAAAATAACTCAATGAATCTCACAAAAACTGTTCTGTGTGTGTGTGTGTGTGTGTGTGTGTGTACTACAGTTTTACATAAATTCAATATTTTGTCATGTTAGGACATTACTTTCTTGACAGTTATTATCTTTCCTAATTTGCAAATAATAATACTAATGAAAAAATATTAATTATAAATAAAACTGTGAGCTATATGTCATGATGTCACATTAAATGTGGTATGCTATTTTGTAAAAAAAAAAAAAAATTATAACAAATAAATATATTTTAAAATAAATAAATATATAAAATTGAAAACAAATTAATACAATAAAACTATAATATTATTACAAATATTTAAATAAATATTTAAACTTTACATCTTGGTACATTGCTGTAATGAATTTAATTTGACAAAATTAAGAAAATATCAAAATGATTAAAAATATTTAAATTGTAACCTATGAACAAAGTGTTACTGTATTAAATGTTACAAAATGGAATAACAAAACTTAAATAAATCAATTAAATGAATTAAAAATTAAATTAAACATTTATTATTATTATTTATTTACTCTTTGGGGTGAAATGTGTGACTCAAACATTTGTTGTACTGAATTTAATTTTAATAATAATATATATATATATATTTTTTAATTTAAAAAATAAAAAATATATATATTGTATCAGGAACAGTATGTTTTATCATTATTGATTTTATTCGGGGTGAAATGTGTGACCCAGTCATGTTTTTGTGAGATTCACCGAAGCATCAGCTAAACTTTGATCCCGTCTCTGTCTGTGAACGGCAGCATGTCACAAAATAACACAAGTGCCATAGATACAGATATATTTATATAAGAAAAGCAGTGTGTTCAGTCACAGCACATCCAGGCCATCTGCAGTGTCTGTGAGTGAATGTGGCAGTGAAGAAACTGATGAAGGTCAGTATTTCACAAATACTGTCAAATCCTCTGGCTTTCCTGAGCTGATCGTTTACAAACCCACAATCCCCATCTTCAGATCTCACGGGTTCATAGCTGCAGCTAAAGGCTTTTAGAAAACATCCCACAATATTAAAATCTCCTCATATTGCATTGCTCTCCCATAATAGTGCTTGGCACAGAAACGTGTGTCTGCGGACCACATTTCTTTACAGATATAAACGTATCTACATTCTTACACGATAATGTACAAACAGAGATGTAAGTGCAAATACAGTATGCATGCATGAGCTTGAGCTGCGAGCGAGTGAAGGGCAAAAACTCCACGAAACGAACATCTTCAAGAGCCTGGAGGAAATAATACTGTCAGCTCACAGGAACCATCACGCCACTGGAGGAGCTCCAATATCAAACATCGAAGAAAACCACGGAGAAAACCACGGCGTGATCGCAGAGTACAGGACCTGGCTCGCTATGACATCATCAGCGTTTGTTCGTTCAGTCTCGGTTCACGGCAGGGCCGGGCGATATATATAGGCTCTTTACAAAAGATCGTTTATTTAGAAAACGGAGCAATATTGTGATGCTATTTGAGCATTAAGTGTAATGTTAACTAGACGCAAGTTTGATTCATTTTCATTAGTTCAAACTTTCAGTGAATTGGTTCAAATGATTCAGTGATTTGTTTGCAGGTTTAAACTCGTTTATGTTTATAACATATGATATAGTCATAAACTGAAGCAAAGCTGTGGTTCATTTGAACTTCAGTAGCAGTGAGAAGTGAAAAAGCGAATCAGTTCAAATTGTCCGTATCGATGAATCGATTCAAACGATTCAGTGATTCGTTTGTGTGTAAGTTATATTTGCTCGTGATTACAAAATATTGTATATTTAAAGACTGAAGCAATGTTGAGATGATTTTATTTTGGCCACTATGTTTCTGATTCGAACTGTGGATGTTCAAACCATCTGTTACAATGAATCGATTTAAATGATTCAATGTTTTGTTGGCATGTTATATTTGTTTTTGTGTTTACAAAATATGATGTTCATAAATTAAAATACAGTGTGATATTATTTAGCCATTAAGCTTCTGATTTTATCTTCATACCTTAAAAGCAAGTCTGATTCATTTTAAAGAATCAGTTCAATGAATCAAATTATTTTTTTGTATGTTAATATTGCTCTTTATGTTTATTTGTGTGTATATATTTTTTACGGTATTTTCAATCTTGCATTAAACTATTTTTAACCAAATTGGTTGAAATTACAGATCCTCTGACTAAAATAAATCCAAATATATAAATATTAATATACACTAAACACGGTCAAAATGCTGAAAAATTTAATGAATAAAATTTTAGATATTTTTAAAAATTAAAACATCAACTTTAATATATTATTTTGTGATCATATCGCCCAGCCCTAACAATCTGAAGTATTAAATTCATATATAAATATGGTCCAGAGTGCTGGTAGAAGTTAAATAACATCGACAACTGCATTTCAACAAAACAATGCTGAAAAAGTTCCCACTTCTCCTAGATCTCTTCGACTAGCAGTCATTTTTTACATTAAGAGAGAAGTGTTTTCTGGAGTGAACTGATTGGCTCTGGCTCCGAGAGAGTCACTGTTGAGTCTGGATCAGTCCAGCAGGGGGCGCTCTTTCTCTGTGTCTGTCTCAGACCCGGGGCTCCAGTCTGTGCGAGAGCTCGAACAGCGTCTGCTGATTGTCGATGATGTGAAGATAATGAACGCTGGCTCGCACCTCAGGACTGTCAGACGGAGAGAGCTCGTTCCCTGAGAAGACCACAAATAGATTCAGTTCACAGGCTGATTCACACGTACATAGATCCTGAGACACGCATTACACACTCATTAACATGAACACATAATTAAACATAGTTAAACATCATTTTAAATGATAATAACCTAAAGATAATTTTTTTTAGTATTTTACTTGTAATCTTTTTTGTTTTTTACTTTATTTTTTCTTTATTTATAATTTTTTTTAAATATGTAATATGCTTTAATACATAATGTTTAAATGTATTTAATTCAATTTAATATTTTTATGGCTGGTAATTTATATTTTATATTCTAAAATAATATAATCAGACTGGTAAAAAATATAAAATACTACAAAGGAGGATTAGGGCCAAGCAACAAAAAAATAAATAAATGAAACCATTGTGACATCACAGTCGTTAATTATTTTAAATTATGAGAATAAACTTGTTAAATTACGAGAGAAAGTTGTTATATTCAGAGAAATAACGTAAAAAATTTCTAAATAACAAAAAACAAAAAATACAATGTTGAGAATAAATTTGTTAAATTAAAAGATTAAAGTCGTTATATTTAGAAAAGAAAGGTTCAAATAAAATGTTGAGGAAAAAATTTATTAAATTACAAGAAAAAAAATAATATCTCAAGAAATGAACGAGCAGAAAATAAACAATTGTGTCAATCGAAATGGTTTTAATTTTATTAACGCAAAACACTAATATAGGGCAAAACTATTATAATTACTTTTATATATTTATTATTGTATGATGTATCACAAATTTATGTTAATATATTAACAAAAACTATTTAGTATATGCACATGGAATATAAAATTGTAATATAGTGTATTTTTTAGTGCTGTCAAATGATTAATTACATCCAGAATAAAAAAAAATGTAAACAAAATATACTGTGTTTATTATGTATATAAATATACACACACAGTAAATATTTTTATGTATTTACATTTATAAATTTATATTGTTATATATTAAATACAAATATATTTAACATATAAACATTCCATATTTTTCTTAAATGCATGTGTATTTATCTATGTTTAATAAATACACACAGTACACACATATACTATTATTATGTGATTATTAGATCATAATATTTTTTTTTATATTTACATTTTTTCCCATGAAGAATTTTTCATTACTAAGAATTATACAGAGAGAGCGAGGTAACACTGATTATGTGCCCAAACGTTTCTGCATAAAAATGTGATCTCTGCTCAGAACGAAGCTGTATGTCTTAAGATTTTGGTGAAAGAAAGCTGTGTTGTGTTTAAGAACGTGTGCTTGTAGATCCTGACCTGTCTGATCCGCCTGACAGTGGCGGATGAGTCGGACCGTATCAGCCATCATGTGCTGAAACAGAGATAAACACTGTCAATAACACTCAAGAGCTGACGAGAGATGAGTGACAGCTGTCAATCACTCACCAGCTTCTCAAAGTTCACCAGGTTATCATGAAATGTTTTGTTCCCCTCGTGGATGAAGGTGATATCTGAAAACCAACAGAGATCACAACATTAATCACTGGATACACAGTTACCCGTGTCATCATTTCCTTTGGGTCAGGTGACAGGAAGTGATTTAATCATAAAACATCAACTAAAACAACAATTCAACAATTATAAATAACAATTGATTTATATTTAATTTTTATTTTAATTAAATAAAAATCCCTATTACTAAATGTCAGTAATAATATATTAACTAAAATAATAAAATAATTATTATTCATTTATATTCATCATTAATTAAATAGTTAATATTATTGATTATTATTATTAAACAATATTATTTTAATAAACAGACGAATCAATATCTGTCATGAAAAGCAGTATTATTTTATTTTAGTAAAATAAAACAATATATTTTTTATTTTAAATATATCAACATAAATGAAAAAAGAATAACCCATATCTGCAACAAAAAGCAGTTTTGTTATATTCTAACAAATATAATTTACATGCAAAAATATATTAATATTATGATATTGAACATAAGAAAAATCATTCTGTCATTACATTTAAATAATAAAATAAAACAATTAAAATGTTATGTAAATATTTAATAAACCACAATAGTCTGTATCTATAATTAAATAAGTATTACTATTTTTTAATACAAAATAAAATAATAAAATATTTTTAATACCAATATTTTATTAAACATAATATTATAATATGTTTAAACAATAGAATTTAAAATTAAATATAAATGTTGTGTTTTTAATAAATATAAACTAAAAGGGTGAATATTTTAATATATCAATATTATTTTAATCAACAGAAGAATCATTAGTATTTATCATAATTATTTTTTTTTAAATAATAAAATATAAGCAAAAAAAATTAAATACTACATTTTATATTTTTTAATATACCTCTATTATTTTATTAAACAACAATGCTATTATTAGTATCCGACATTAAATCAGTACTATTACATTTTAAAACTAAAATACAAATAAAACCATACCTTTGAGCAGCAGAGGCATGAAGGGGATCTTGGGCGGCTTCATTTTCTTGAAAGCATCTCTGTAGGCTTTGTGATTCATGGATGGATCCTGAGGAAGAAATCAAATCAATCTCTTTATGTTACTAATGTGGCATGAAATCAAAATCAGCGGTATTTGTATAAAATCGCTGTTCTTTATTATCTTTATTATTATGGTTTGACTCACAGTCAGCAGCTCCAGCTCGGAGAAGAGCTTCTTGAACTTCCCGGGAACTTTCTGCAGGAGAGAGACACAGATGAGCTCAGGTTATAAAGCAGCTGGAGTCGAGTGAACAGAGCTCTTTTACCTCCCAGGTCTGATTGAGACGGCTCACGGCAGCTGTGTTTAAACCCATGATGATAGCGAACGAGGAGTTGAGGTTCCTCTGCGCTTTACAGCTGAAACACACAAATAAATCATCATGAGCGGAGACGGACGCCTACAGTCCCTTCCCTGGACATCTGAGGAGTTAAATCTGTGCTAACTACTCAAACACCTCTGAAGAACAGCCTCCAGTCACTAACTATTACAAACCACCAGACAGCCTTAATATTCTATTTTTGAAAATAGTGACAAATATTATATGTGTGTAATATATTATTGTTATTGTATTAAACAAATACTCAGTTTCTGTCATAAAAGCAGTTTTATTTTGATATTGTAATAAAATATAAACTACAATAAAATATGTTTAATATTTCAATTGTTTTATTAAACATATATGAATAACCATTATTATATATTGTTTTGTTTTCACAGTAAACTAAAATTACTACATATTTAATATTTTATATATCAATATTATTGTACTAAACAAATATATTTGTCATAAAATGCATTAACAAGTAATAATATTTAATATATAATGTCTGTATTTAACATGTATTTTTTATTGTATTTTTTATTGTATTAGACCTAATAATAACTAATATCTGTAATAAAAAGCATGTTACATTCTTACAAAATAATAATAAATTAATACATTTAATAAAATAATAACGATAAAATGTGTAATATTTTATTAAATCTATTTTTTATAAAACATGAATGATCAGTATCTGTCATTACAACTAAAACAAAAATAAATATATTATTATTTTATTCAGAAAAAAAAATATATATATATATTTTTTTTCATTAATTTTATTAAAGCACTTTATTATTTTATATATGACTATACTAATATTTAACATAGGAATAACCAGTATTGTAAAAAACAGTATTGTGATAATTCGAGATGTGTTTAACGCTGAAGCTGAAGTAGACTCACTGCGCGGCGATCTTGATGAACTTCTTGAGGAGCTGCACTCGTTTGCTGAGCGAGGGACAGAGCAGCACCTCAGACATCACCCACTGCTGGACCTCATTACAGCGCTGCAGAAGAAACTCCAGCGCCACCGTGTGAGCGCTGCTCGCCTGGCGACTGAACGTGTAGAAGATCAGCTCTTGCTGCGCACACACAGGAGACAGACACAGAGGTCAGTGTGATGTCTTCAAAGAAATTCATGCTTTTGTCCAAAAAGGAAGCATTAAAGAGTGTAAAGATGTTACAAAGATTCTATTCCTGACCAATTCCTGTTCTTTCTATTCATCAAAGAAAGTTTTTTCGCAAAATATTGGGCAGAACAACTGTTATATAATCAGAAATGTTTCTTGAGCAGTAAATCAGTATATTCGACTGATTTCTGAAGAATCATGTGACAATGAAGATACAGCTGCGCATCACAGAAATAAACTACAGTGCTTTCTGGTGTGACGTCAGACAGGTCACAATCAGAGCAGCATCTGAGAAGCTTCACCTCGTGGATGGAGTTGAAGAGGTTCCAGTCGAAGTTGGTCAGAGCCACAGCGACGTCCCACGTGTTGATGCCCAGCAGTCTGACGGGCTTCTGTCCCAGCTCTGGACACTCGGTCAGCGCCGGCTTAGACACACACACACACACTCACTGAGTAACATTTATCAGGTGCAGGACCAAAGCAAACACACTGTACAGTTCATCTTACCAAGATCTCAGTGAGGTCCCTTCGACAGGCGCTCAGTCTGCCCGGCGACAGCAGAGACTCTGAGTAAATACTGTCATGAGGCTGAAGAACACGCTTTTCTGAGAGACACAGCACAGAGTCAGAGTGTGTCTGTGATTTTGAGACAAATCAGACTAAACTTGTACAATGACATTTATGGGGACCAGTTGTCCCCACAAACATAGGGATAGCAGTAAATGTTGACCTTGTGGGGACATTTTTAAAGTTTTTTGAGAATCTAAAAGTATGTAGTGTTTCCTGTAAGGGGTAGGTTTAGGTGTAGGGTCAGTGTAGGACAATACCACATACAGTACCACCATTACACCTATGGAGAGTCCCCATAAATCATGTTAACACACCGTGTGTGTGTGTGTGTGTGTGTGTGTGTGTGTACCTCCGCTGTAGGTCTGTGCCACCAGCATCATGTCGTCCTCGGATCTCTCCATGCGCTGAGAGACGATGTGCAGCAGCTCCTGAGCCACGACCGCAGGCTTCACCCTCATACTCAGATACGAATCACAGCTCACATACACACGACACATCACTGAAACAAGCAACCGGAAAATCATTTACATTTATATATTACTACACTTAAAATATGTCTAATTTAAATGGATATTTTCATAAAGAAACTTGTTATGTTATGCTTTTTTTAATTATTATTTTGAAGTATTATTAACATTTTATTCATTTATTTACATATTTTGTTAAATAAAAAAGTCTTCTGTCTTTCCGTCACCTTCTCTGTCAAACTGTCTAGTAGAAATAAAAACCTGGTTTTCATCTAATTTTCTGAAACTCAATATCTTATTTGCATTACTTGTTTGTAATGTAGCTGTGTATAAATCATGTCGAAAAGACGCTATGTGTTTTATATTTATTGCCTTATTTATGGCCGCAGTGCTCCGCTGGCAGACAATGATTTATCCGACATTAACGTACATGTAAGATGAAATGAAAATGACATCCAAAATTATCTAAAGACAGTTTCCTTCAGAAATACAGTGATGTAAACATTTTGAAACGTGCAATGCTCATTTAGTCAAAGCCTTATAAAAAGTCTATTTGTGGCGACCAATCAAAACACACTCTGCCATTTGAACAATCAGAGCAGAGTTGGCTTTTAGGGAGAGTTTACAGATATTAAGATCAGAATTGATTCAAAAAAACCATATAGAAGTAATTGCAAAATGATTCTAATATTAAATGCATATTCTGAGAAAAATACAATGTTTTCTGAACCTTAGATGCATTTAAACCTGATGTAGGGGACTCCAGCACAATATTAGGACACTTACTACAGTATATTACAATATTAGGAATATTACTACTATTCCTGACTCCTATGAATTATTTCTAGAATTGTTTATATATTCAAATACATAATTTAAATAATATAAACTTACGAACATAATTTATCTTTGAAATTAGATTTAAAGTGCAGTTTTCAGCAATAGTTCTGTTAATTGCAGCTCAGCTTTGATATCTTATTTGTGTGTGTATACAGTATTTCAACAGATCACTGTAATGAAACATGACTGAAATATTACCGTCTTTGCTCTCGACTGGAGATGCTCGGAGAGAAACGCAGTTCTCCTTCAGACTCAGCTGCTGGTACAGCGCTTTATTCTGGAAGAACAGAGAACAGGTCAGTATTTGTGCAGTCATCTCTTTACAATGTATTTATTTTCAGTAAATTCCTGAGAGAATATTCGGTCGTTTACTTTATTTAAGCAATTTCATTACTTCACAAAATATCAATTGTTGGGTATGTTCTTCTTGGTTTCAGTCTCTCACCTTCTGGTGTGGAGAATAGTCGTCCACCGTACTGAGGGGAAGAAAGAGAGAGAGAGCAGCTGAGAGACGTCTAAACGATGAGAGACGGCTGGTTTAACAGACAGTCACGAGTCTGGACAGACAGAGACGTCTCCTGTCACTAAACTACATCTATCTATCTATCAGAAGAGTGCTGCTATAACAGGAGCTGACAGACACATGATTGTGTTTTTGCTCCAAAAACCAGACAGTGAGAAGATTTCAGCAGATATATAATGAGTGTTTAATCACCATCTCGTTCCTCGTTTTAACACAAAACCTTTCTGTGGAGGACGCAATTTTCACTTTCTTTTTTAGCCGTGACAAATGCCAGTGATTTGACTCAATAGTTGCTTGATTAAAGTTTAAAAAGTCAGAATTCCGAGTTATAAAGTCAGAATTTTCGTGATATAATGTCAGAATTCCTAGATATAAAGTCAGAATTCCTAGTTACTGTATAAGGTCAGAATTCCAAGTTATAGGATTAGAATTCAGAGTTATAAATTCAGAATTCTGTGATATAAGGTCAGAAATCTGTGATACTGTATAAAGTCAGAATTCTGAGTTATAGTCAGAATTCTGTGATATAAAGTCAGAATTCCGTGATATAAGGTCAGAATTTTGTGATGTTAAGTCAGAATTCCGAGTTGTAAGGTCAGAATTCCGAGTTATAAAGTCAGAATTTTTGTGATATAATGTCAGAATTCCCAGATGTGAAGTCAGAATTCCGAGTTACTATATAAGGATAGAATTCCGAGTTACAGGATCAGAATTCCGAGTTATAAATTCAGAATTCTGTGATATAAGGTCAGAATTCCGAGTTATAAAGTCAGAATTTTCATGATATAATGTCAGAATTCCCAGATATGAAGTCAGAATTCCGAGTTACTATATAAGTATAGAATTCCAAGTTACAGGATCAGAATCCCAAGGTATAAAGTCAGAATTCTGTGATACTGTATAAAGTCAGAATTCCGAGTTATGAAGTCAGTATTCTGTGAAATAAAGTCTAAATTCCGAGTTATGGAGTCAGAATTCCAGGATATAAAGTCAGAATTCTGTGATATAAAGTCAGAATTATGTGTTGTAAAGTCAGAAATATAAAGCCAAAATTCCAAGTTATAAAGTCAGAATTTCATCATATAAAGTTAGACTTCCGAGTTATAAGATCAGAAATCTGTGATATAATGTCAGAATTCCGAATAATAAAGTCAGAGTTGCATCAGTTAGGCCCGGTTTCACAAAAAGGGCTTACCTTAAGCCAGGACTAGACATTAGTTAAATTAAGATATTTAAACAACTTTTACAAACAGGACTTATAAGAAAATATTACAGGTGTGCATCTTAACACAGAACAATGACACTGACATGTTTTAAGATTTGTCAGAGCAA
>JAUCMT010000135.1:1189939-1221581 GCA_032357475.1 Enteromius thamalakanensis | reverse complement strand
ACACAGAACAATGACACTGACATGTTTTAAGATATGTCAGAGCAAGATATTTTCATCTGAGACAGCTTAAACATGCAGTTTAGTCTAATTAGCTTAAGCCTTGTCTGTGAAACCTGGGGGATATATGGGAGTTATAAGGTCAGAAATCTGTGAAATAAAGACAGAACTGTAAGATATAAAATCTAAATTGTGAGATATAAAGGCAGAATTGTGTTTTATTACTTATTCATTGGCGGAAACAATGTTTGAGTTCATCTCTGGCTTTTCAATTCAAATGTGAGCACAGTTTGAGAGGAAACGCACGCAAGATTGTTGGGGTCTCCATTCAGTCTCATTGTTGTCTGGGAAAAACATCTGATGTGATGAGTCTGTAGACATCAGCAGTGATCACACACACACACACACACACACACACATTATTTCCCTCTTTTATTCATCTTACATACACTCACACCCCATTACCCATCAGCCCTGGGGATACCACTTGGTGAGCCAATCAGATCTCTTCAGGTGGCCGTGAGCTCAGTGAGTCTCCGCCCCTCGCAGCAGTAATTACACCTCGGAGCGTGTCAGCTCATTGAGCAGGATAACGAGCATCTGTCTGCCAAACCCTGCAGATGAGAGCGGCTCCGGGGCCCAACTGGAACCTTTCCACACTAAGCTGATCAGACGACAGCTCGTAAGGAGCTCATCTGCTTTCCTGTGCACGTTTGATTCGTTTTACTCGTCAGATACAGAACACCGACTTTTGAGGAAGTCAACACTTAAAATGACTAAAACAGCTCACTATTTAAAATGAGAATATGACTCACTGTCTCCGTCGCAGAAGTTTCTGGAACTCCTTGAGGTCCTTCTCCAGCGCGGGGAACTCATAAACGTCTTCCAGCACGTATCGATATAACGTCTGCACAGAAGAAGATGCATTTGTATATTAATGCTTGATCGGTCAGTGGATATTAAGCATTTCACAATTATTGGAATCAATAGCTTTTCACAGTGGATGAATATGTCACAAGCTAAACGTTGACGGCAGAATCCCCTCCTGTCACAGTGAGGTAAAACAATCAGTTTGAAAGCTGTGATCAACTCCCTCAATCAGATCAATCAACGACTAATATGATCAAAGACTCAGCAGTTTACATTGATTTATTTATATTTATTAATTCTTAGAATTACCTTTTAGAATCTTTTTATTTCTAATTTTAATTTTAATTAAAGCTTTAGTCATTTTGTTATGTGTATTGTAATTTTATTTTGTTTATTAGGGTTTTATATATTCATGTGATTTTATTACAGTTTTATTTCAGTAAGTTGAGTACTTCAGATTAAAGTGTCCTTGGCAACATTTCTTATTGTTATGTTTTTTGATTGTTTAAGTTTTGGTATTTTATTTAATACAGATGGTTTTAGTTTAATTTTATTATTTTATTAATTATTCACTGACTGAACTTACCACTGAATCAACATCTGATTTGATGTGATGATATTTCTGTGTAACTTTGTGTGTTTTTTATTTACTTCAACTTAAATATAATTCAACAAGTTGGCAAGGAAATATTTCTAATTTTAAACTTAAAATACATTTTGCTCAAAATAATTAATTAACTTATTTCTCAATGATATTTCAATTCAAAAAAGTATTTTTTAACCATGAAACACTGCCAGTTTGAATCAATCAGTCTGATTCTTCACTGAATCAGAGTCAAGATTCATTGTTTTTTGTTTGTGCGTTATACATTTTATTTAAATTTTTAATACAGCTAATTAATAAACGTCCTCCATCCTTCTCTCTATAAGGCAGATTTCTGAATGAAAACACGGTTGGAGGTCGACTGAATGTGTGTCTGAGAGACTGTGTGAGGTTTGACCTTGCAAGCGCACTGGGCAGTCAAGAGGCAATTTATTACCCAGCATGCACTGGGGATGTACCTTATAATAGTGTACATTCCCTTAATGCATGCTGGGCACTGTCAGTACACAAATGCACAGTGTCCTTCACTGTCTCAGCGCTGTAAAACAGCGACTACACACACACACAGTTCTCAGGGGCGCTGTAGTGTTTGATGGAATCTGAATGTTTGTGTGTTGTGTGTGTAATTGAACACACTCTCTGACCCCCCAATCCTGCCTGTTACCAAGCAACCATCACCTGGGAAACGCTGCATTTAATGATCTATACAGGCGACCGTGAAACAGCCTCGTCACTGCAATGTCACGACGGTCGCCATGGAAACACTGCACGAGTGTGTGTGTGTGTGTGTGTGTGGGTGGGACAAAGGCAGGTAGGAACAAAATGTGCATTTGTTATGTGTGTGTGTGTGATCTTGTGAGGATGACAGACTGAAATCTGTGAAACATAGACATGCGCAAAAACATCTATATTAACATCATGAATACCTCCACGCAACTACACTACAGAGTGTTTAGTATAGTGTGGCTTTCATCAGTAAACAGAAGAGAGAAGACCGGAGGAAACCACTAAAACCAGCACCAAAACCAGTCGTGACATGAGACGAGCCCTCAGGAAAACCATGAGCCAGTCGCAGCCATTCAGAACACGTCTGAGGAGCAGGATTCTGGACCAATCAGATTTCACTGTGGGTGGGGCTACATAACTGTGGTAGATTCTTACTATTTTAAAAATATACAAATGTAAATAAAAATATATAATTTGGAAATATTTTTTTATATATACATTTTGAGTTAATATTGTGTAAAATACTGACAGTCTTCAATAAATGTTTTTTTAATAATATATAAATATAATACGTTATTTTATATTTTAAATAAATATTATGTAAAATACCATTAAAAATTTTACTTACAGTCTTGAAACAAAAAAGTTACAAAATGTTTTTCAAAAACAAATATAGAAATATAATATATTTTTATATATGACTGAAAAAAAAGGTCCTGAATTAAAATGATACATTATAATAATACAAAAATAATTATTTTGAAAAGTATTAGTACAAATATTTAAAAATGTAAAATATTATACAAACATTAAATGTGTAAATATATATAATTCTGTGTAAATTCTTTACAGAAATTTCACTGAAAGTCTTGAAAAAAATAAAATAAAATATTACAATAGTATATAAATTTCACTGACAGTCTTAAACAAAACTATTTCTAAATATTAAATTAATTCATAAACATTAAATATAATTTAACTAATTATAAAAACTTATAAAATGATTCGGTCAAAAATATTAGGTCACACTTTTTTCAAAGGTCCAATTCTGGCTATTAACAACAACTTGTCCAAATATGTCCTGACCTTCATGAAGAGCTTGACGTTGTCCTCCTCTCGCAGGAAGTCCTTGTAGAGCGTGCTCCACTGAGACACCAGGTGCAGTACCTTCCTCTTCCTGAAGAGGGCCTCCTTCCCCTCCTCCTTCCCTCGGCAGCGCTTCGTACAGTAGGTGAGATCAGGTTAAAGACCAACAACCAGATCACCAGAGAAAACACATTCAACCCACTACAAACACAGCTGTTGCTATCCATTAAAAATATTACAAATATTTAGGGAATGCAAAAATAATAACAAAATATAATTCACTGTAATCATTTTTTAATAATTAATTATATTGTGTAAAACACTGTTATTAACGGTAAAAGCTGACAACCCTATAATAATAATAAAAACGTGATATTTAATATTATATTTAGCTATTTATTTGTGAATGTATTAAAATCCTGCACTTTCTAGGTCACTAATGATAAATATATCTTTTTTTCTCAACCTCATTTAAACATATAATTAATATTTTTTAGTGCATAATATTTTATTATATTTGTTTAAATACAATTCTGCAGAAAATGTAAGTACATGTTGAAAATGTCTTTACTTTTTCAGCTTCAATTCTCTCTCTCTCTCTCTCTCTCTCTATATATATATATATAGCAATGTTTACTACAAATAAACCATATACTGTATCCAATATAATATTTATTAAATTTGTTAAATTATAGTAAATGTTTTTTTTTCAGCTTTCATTTGCTACATATATAGAAAGAAAGATTTATTTTTTAACATTTTTAATAATATAAAATCATATATAATTAAAGAATTTCCTACAAATAAAAACATTTATTATATCTAATATAATAGTATGTCTATATATATATATATATATATATGATATATTAATCACATATAAAAACAGATTCATCTCATTTAACTTATAATAAATATTAGTATTAAAACCAGTATTTGTTATATCTGCTTACAATTCTGCTTTTTCTAAGGTCACAAGTGAAAAACATTTTTAGTTATTATTTTTTATACACAACAGATTGTAATTGGAAAACGTTGTTGTGTTATTGAAGGTAAATTTGACTATATTCACAACACACTATTGATGATTAAACACACACACACACACACACACACAGGCTCTGGAGGTCTGATCTGAAGGATATTGTCCGAGCAGGGCCTGGCAGAGCTCACTGGTGGACATGAACACCAGATACGTCAGGAGGAAGTCGTCCAGAAGCATTTCTGCAAGAAACCATCAGCAGACATGAACACACACAAACACATAATTCATCAGAAACAGTTCTCTCCTGCAAGGCATGTTTAACGAGAGCGGCTTCATTAGTGCTGTTTGATCAGTGCTCAACAGAACTGAGGAAGAGTCCAGATGCTTCGCCAAACTACTCAGACAGACAATCAATCTGAAATAATGAAGATCTGAACATCTGGGCGAACCCAAACTGCCTCCTAACGCATATGAATATGCAAATCAGCTCCTAAATGTCTTTAGCAAAACATTATATGGTTCATCAGCTGGCTTTAGTGAAACATAATAAAAATGATACACAGAAAAATGTTAGACTCGAGGTGGTGTCGACGTGAAGCGTTACACAGGTGTGCATTATTTTTCTTATACTGTAATTCAACAGCCTGGAGTCAATTATTCTGGTTATACTACGCTTGCCACACCTCAACACATCAATCAGAAGATATATTTCAAGGTATTTGTTAGTTTTTGCTTCTTAAAACACTATTGTGAGAAGGATTATTTTAACATTAGTGTGTGTGTGTGTGTGTCAATGTTTTTTAATATCATGTAAACGACGGTAGAAATTTTAAAAATAAAGTAAATAGTCATTTATGTATTCAACAATAATAAATAATAATAAAAAAGTATATAAATACAATAATATAAATGAAACAGTTTTTAAGTTTTATATTTTGTGTACAAAATCCTACAAAATAAGACTTTCTTACAATGAAATGCATTGTTTTGATCTGTTTTTGTGTACAGTCAGTCTGCAGCTCCTACAGAAGCTAAAGCCAGCCTCATTCGAAGTCCTAATGATTTAATTCACACCTCTTTCTTCTAAAAATACCCTGGGCTTCTCCCACTGAGAAACAGTCTCACGAGACGCTTTCTCTCACAATAGAGAGTCTCTGAACAATTCTCACCACGTCTGAAACTAACACTGACTCACCTCATGCTTTCAGCAGCGGTTAAACACTGTCGTGTCACATCAGCGCTCTGTGGGAGGGTCTAATGAGAACAACCTCAAAAACACACGTCTTTAACAAAACGCTATAAGTCTTCCTCTCCTTTTAATGCTAAACACAGCTGCCAACACACCGGTAATTACCCAGGATGCACTGCACTGCGGGGCTAATTTATGGCCTATGGGTGTGTTACAGAAAACACAAGGGTCATTGAATTACACTCATACATTAAACACACACATGCACAAACACGCATGCAGCTCATCATCTGCTGGCGTTTCTGTTTTCGGTGTTCGCTCTTTATATGAACTATATAGCATCAAACTATAGTAGCATTGCACGTTAAATTAGATATTGCATTGCATTGATTAAATCACCTCAGAATCGAAACACACGCTTTTGACACACTCATGAATATTTATGATATTGCACAAATGAACAACGTTGTAATCAAAAGGTTTTGCATGCACGACTTCGAAAGCATCCTCAGAAGTCATTATGTGTGACTTCAGAGAGTCAAGACACCTGGAGGCACAAACTCCACACAAACAGTAAGAAAAAGAAACACAAAGCATTCCTGCCGTATTTTGGTGGATGGAGTTGCTCTGACACGCCACACACTGAACGAACTGACCGCAGGAATGTGTGTATTCACCTGATCACTGACCGCAGACATCACAGAAAACCGCTCGAGTCATGCTTCTTAATTAGTTCTGATGCTACTGTATTCAACTAGAAGTTATTCAGCTAAACTAGTTTAGGTTAAAAAAAACATTTGGAGGGAACAAAATCCAGGCTTCTCAAACAAAACAAGTTTTCAACTGTTAGCTTTTATTATATTACTTCATAGCATATATGATTGGATTATTATATTCACTTAATCATCTTCAGTTGTTCTGATATAGTAATAAATGAATTACTTTATATTCTATTTAATGTAACAGTAATGATTGTAATTATTTGATGTATGTACATTTATTATATTATGTTGAAATAGAAAAAGAAAGATAATATTCTTATGTGATACATTTATTAGTAATAATATATTTAATTTAATACGATATATCATATAATTAGTACATCTTGCCTTAGCATACATTATTTATAATATCATAGACTATCCATATCTAACTAATCATCTTCTGACGAATTAAAATGCATTATTATCTGCTAGTCTCACAGTGAAATGGTTCTTGTCTTGAGGGTAAAATGTGGCCTTGAAGCACAAAACCAGTCATAATGGTCAATGTTTCGAAATTAAGATTTATACTTCCTATAAAAGTTAAAGAAATAATCTCTCCATTGATGTCTGGTTTGTTAGGATAAGACAATATCTGTCTGAGATACAAGAAATCTGGAATCTGAGGGAGCAAAAAAATCTAAATCACCGTTAAAATGCTTCAGGTGCGTTCAAACCGGACGCTAATGAAGCTTCAAGCGCGAGTGATTTACATGTTAAGTCAATCCAAAGACTCGAATAGACATCCTGCGGTGCGAATTAAGCGGCACGAATGGTACGATTCGCGCGAATTGTTAAAAAAAGTTAAAAAGTTAAAAAAGTTAAAAAAATCTGAACTTTGGAGAAAATTCGCGCCTCGTTAACCAATCAGGAGCTTGCTCTAGTAGTGACGTGATTACTCGCAAGCGGAGGCAGAATTCCGAAACTACGGAAGACAAAATCATCGTCGCTGTATGATACATCTTCGCACTTTAATAAAAACACGAATAAAAAGGAAATATATAATAGATTAATTAAATTAGAGTTTGTCTATGAGATATACCCAAAACAAATTTTACCTCCTGTTTAACCACTAAAGACATCAGGAGGCAGCGGCAGGTGTCAGATTTACTAGCCGCGGTGAGGCTGCCCTCGGTGGATACACGAGTACTGAACACCCGGTGTTCACGTGGCGCTCACGGCTCCGAAATCAGCGAAGAAAACTTTTAAATCGGCGCTCTCTTTTTTAATATACCGCAGATTTGGGTTTTAAACAACTACATTCTCGCCTGAAATATGACACAATAACAGCAATATTTATTTATTCGTGCAATTCGCGTCCGGTGTGAACGCACCATTAGCATTGCATATTACTAATCAAAAATTAAGTTTTGATAGAAAACTTACAAAACACCTTCATGGAACATCATCTTTAATTAATATAATTAATATTTTTTGGCATAAAAGAGAAATTTCAGCCAATGCGGTGTCTGGAGTCACTCACCCGCCTCTTTGCTCTCCGTCGCCCCCTGCTGCTCGTCCAGACGCAGGTCGCTCAGCAGGTGCTCCAGGATCTTGTGGGGCGTCCCGGACACCACCACATACCTGCGGGACAGAGAAGAGGAAGACTCGGATGAGTACTCTTCGTCAGAGGAGGAACACGTCGAGCAGGAGTTGCTCCAGCTGTGCCTGGGAATGACATAACCATCCTCATCCTCCTCCTCATCGTCAATGTAACGAAAATGAGGAATGTCAAACGTGGGCATTTCATCCTCATCCTCCAGACTGTTGCTGTACTCCCACTCTTCATCATCACAGTCATCCTCCTCAGCCTGCACCAGCGTGACGGGTCTGAGTTTGAGGAAGGTCTGTCGGTCCATTACAGGCGTCTGCGTGCTGCGTCATGCCCAGAGCGGGGGTCTGATCCCGGGCTGAAGGAGATACGCTCCCCCTGAGCTCCGGGACAAACTCACATCAGTCTGAAGCACACGGCCGAAGCAGCAACACAAACACACACCAACCAAGAAGTCATGCACACACAAGTTTTAGGCTGTCGAGCTGTAATGAGAAAGAAACCGACAGGAATGTGTTCGAGAGAGAGAGAGAGAGAGAGAGAGAGAAGCCAGACTCCACCCACAGCCCTAACATTCATTAAGAAATTAAGTATTATCTAAAGTTTAATTCAAATAAAAAAAAACAACAACACTATTTTGACCTCCAACCAGACTCCAGTGTAAAGGTATTTGCATGTGAGTCCGTGTTTTTTTATTTTCCACATTCATCCTTTCCTATCAAAATGCTTGCTACGGATGTGAAAACATACGAAGAAACCTGATCCGAATGACTCTGCCGATCTAAAACTTCCACTTCCTGCCCTCTGCCTCATTATCTCGCTGCATGATGAAGGATATCCCAATCATTTTGTTTGCATCTTTCTGTAAGCTGCCAGGCAAAATATCTCTGTTCATTTTCTGTTGAGATTAATGATCCGCTCCCAGAAGAGAAGTGTGTTTCAGATGAGCTTGTGTGTTTGGGATCCATCACTTCAGTAAAGGTTAATCTTTGTCTCATCCCAGAGCTGTTGAGGCTCGTCTCCTCTTCTTCTTGCTAATGAGTGGTTTGATTCTTCTGTTGTCACCTCTATACTCTGTACTTTGTCTCTAACAGTTGTTTAAGGGTCTGTCCTCAGCTGCTGATAATTATTCTGTATTTTACACATCTAAAATACTTTGGAAAGACTGTAACACAGAGGTCATGCCAATAAAGCAACTTGAACAAAAAATGCTTTTCTAGCTTGTCTTGTTTTCAGCCAAAATATCAAAATTAATTAACAGAAACAAGCTAAATAATCTTATTTTCGATGTGAAATAAGATTATTTTGCTTTTGCTCCTGAAACGGGAGGAGCTATATAAGGGGGCGTGGTCTCACCTCTTATCGCCGTCCTCGTCTTTGACTCCGGCCGTTTGTGGAGACGCTGGATCTGACGGGACTCTCTGGAGAACCAACACGTCTTGACCCCTCTCCTTCAGAGAGACACGAACGACACCCTCGCCCTGCGCCTGAGAGAACCGCACACACACACACACACACACACACACAATGAAGAAATCCATTCAGACTAATGAGCATTCTCTCATTTAGACTGACTAAGTGAACCGAATCACCCGAGTCATCAATATTCAACTCAAAAGAAAAACGTTCATGAATTATTCATAAAGTAATTGTCCATTCATTTAGAATCCTTTTCGAGCAGTTTACAAAAATGTAAATAAAATGGAATGAAATCATCAAAATAATTAATGATTGGAATCTGGCAAACACAGATTCTTTCATCAAAAAACTTGTTCAGTTACAATCCACACAAAACCTTCTTCTAATGGGAAAAAAATCAGGGTGCAAGCAAATCCAGGTTTGCATGCAAATATATCACAGCGTGTATTTCTGTCACCAAACCCGACAAGTTTCCACATGCATCTGTGTCACACTCAAACTCTCACTTTCACTTTCAATTAAGCAGAGCGTCATCAGGGAGAAACAAGAGCCATTACACTCAGAATAACACAAATATACTCTTTACAATCAAACTCCAGCAAACACACACACACAAACACTTCATCAGTTCGGCCTCTTCCTCTAACAGATAACTAATGAGTAAATTCTTGCTGAATTGTCCTTGCGTTTACAAATGACCGAAAGGCTAACTGTGTTTCAGTCACACAGCTGACGTGTTTGTGTGTGTTTCAGACGAGTCCAGACAGCAGCGTTTGAGGAAGATAAAAGGCAGGAAAAGGATTAGGAATATCACACACACACACACACACCTGCCGCACAGGTGAGAATCACGACACACACATTCAGACACACAGCGGTTCAGATGCAGATCTGTGGCATCAGAGGGCTTTGTGTTTGAAATCTAGACTTAATGTGGCCTGCAGGTGCAGATACTTCAAATACTGTACACTGCAGACTATTAACAACCTGCTCTACCACACGCTGAATAATCACATATAACCACAATAATCTAGCAATTAAATCTGATTCATCAACGCACATCCTTTTATGCAAACAAACCACTAATGCAAAATAGAATAAATATGCATTTGAAAATAAGTTTTTCCTTCTCACAATAATGTAATAATTTTCATGCATTTATACCATAAACAGCATTAATATGCATGCACTACTGTTGAAAGGTTCAGGATTTCTCTTCTGTTTACCAAGCCTGCATTTGATTAAAAATACAGCAAATACATAGAAAAATTTGAAATATTATTTCGATTAAAAATAGCTGTTTTCAATGTAAATATATGTTAAACTGTAATTTATTGCTGCGATTAAAATTTGAATTGAATTAAATTGCATTTTAGCCATGTTGAAAATAGTTGTTCTGCTTCATAATTATGTGAAAACTTTCATAGATTTTATTTTTCAGACAGAAAGTTCAAAAGAACAATATTTATTTGAAATACCACTGTAAATGTATTTTCTGTCAAGTTTTAATGAATTGTTAAATAAAGGCATTTCTTTAAAAAGGACCCATATTTGTATTGGTAGTGTGTCCTGCTGTCATTGTGCTGATAAATCAGGTATTCAGAAATGACATCGGAGCAGATGTCTGTAAATACTGATGTGAACACCAGGAAGAGGAAAACAGGACTCAAGAAACAGATGTGGGCATCCTCTCTGACTCATTCACCGCCAGAACACCTTTCCAGGTGTGGGAGGTCATAAGCCCCACCTGACTCCACCCACCGGCTCCCAGACAGACAGACGCACACACGTGGGCGGAGTCAGACAGGTGATGACACGCTGTAAGTAGGTCATCTGAACTCCTGCGAAGGTGTACGTTTGACCTGGTTTCAACGCATGTGAGAATACGTGATGCTAAACCACACAAAATCAACCGAAAGAAAGCTTAAATAAAGAATTTTGTGGCTTTTAGTTGATGTTCAGTCGTAAGAAATTTGGGGTCTGTAAGATTTTGTATTGTTTTTAAAAGTCTCTTCTGCTCATATTTCATCACAAATACGGTAAAAACTGTACAATTGTGAAATATTATGCCAGTTTAAAACTAAATATCTGTTAAAGTGTAATTTATCAGCATCATAACTCCTTCAGAAATCATTCTAATATACTGTTTTGTCACTTCTGATCAATCCTTTATCAATAAAAGTATATATTTCTTAAAAAAAGAAAATATGCATTATAATTTATAAGTGTCTTAAAGAAAATAAAAAATTGCTTAGGACCTTTAAAATGTAATACAGTCAGTCGCTATTTTTATGAATATAATTTTTCTTGCACCAAACCTAATTTATGGTTGCTTCAATAAAAAAAGACATGTTTCCTATTCAGGTTTTACCTGCTTTACTTTAGTTGTGCTAGTTCTGGCATATGTGATGGAAACAAAACAAAAAGTCCTTCAAATACATTTCCACCCAACTACCTTCCCTCATGAACAAATACATCAACATGAAGCAGCCAGAATCCAGTGAAACAGAAGAAATGACGACAGCACAATTCTACTCTCAGACCGCCCACAGGCGTCCAAACCCTGCACAAAATGTTCTGGAACACATTCACTAAAATATACACTATCCATCTCCTCCATCTCTGAACGACCTTCAGTTGAGAGTCTGCTGCCTGCGAGACGCTGAGCCGTGATTGGTCACTTTAGCTGGCCTCCCGCGGAGCAAAGGATGCTGGGACACCGCAGGAGTCATCTGTCAATCACCAAAGCACCAGGACAGGAAACAGATGGATTATCTGCGTCCAGACAGACACAAACATGACCTCTGACCTCCTAATGCTGGTGAAGACCTCCTCAGAAATTACAGTTACTTCACCAAAGTGAAGAATTCCAAAAAAACTCCTGAAGATACCAAAAATACTCCCAGTCTGACCACTAATTACTCAAACCGGAACAAACCCGGAGTGTTTCCCAAACATTCCCGAAACGCTCCAAAACAAGCCGCGATATCAGATGCAGTCTGCGCTGCTCCTCCCTGCAGATGTGTTTATAAAAAGCAACGCTAATAAGATTTTATTGCCGTTACATAAGTCCACAGAAAAACACCTACATTAACAAACACTATAGGCCAGAGGCTGCTGGGAAAAAATGTTGGCGATGCAAACGATAACAAACAGTTTATCTGCCGTCTCTCTCGAGCCCTTCCAAAATCAACTATTATGTGTGCTCGTATTCAAATGTCAACACTGATGAAAAATGCATTTTTTCCATTTCCAAGCTGGCAGAGAGAGCGTTACGTAACAGAAGCGGTGCACTGTTTGAATGAGTTCAAGCTGTTTAGGTATTTAAGCACATAAGGGAAACCTGAATAGCCACCTCAATCAATTATTGAAAAAGCATTTTAGCAAACCCAGGTAATTCCCACAGAAACACAGCGTTATAGTGCTACAGCACAAGCAGTGCTCCAATCCTAAACTTTGCACGCTTGTTTAAAATCCTTCATTTAGGACTTTGAGCCCCTTTCCTAAAGGACCTCCTTATAGATTCCCAATTATGGACCTAGAGAGTCTTGAGAATTGCGCTGCAGTGTTTTCTCCAGGTTGGCAGGAGTAACACATTTCATCTAGTAGTCATAAGACCTCTATAAGGCTGTTGATCGAATGGTGAACGTGGAATGTTTTAAATACCTGGATGGTTCAGTGTTTTTTTCCAGATAAGATCCTAGGACTAGTTCACAAACTTCTCCATCATTTCACAGATGGATTGATTGACAGCAGTGGTTCTACAGGTTGTTTGGGTCGAGGAGGTCTTTTAAACTAAATGAATGTCCAGTGTATGTGCACAAAAAAACTCACAATCCTTTACGCCCTCAAAACAAGCTTTATAACACCCCAGTTGCTGATTTCTGTCAGATTTCTCACAGACCTTTGGGACCATGAATCAAACAGGCCCATCGAGTTTCATTAAACTTGTCTAACAGATGCTCAGACTTCTTCGGCCATTGAAGATCTCTGTTTTTTATACTTATGGTGCTTTGGATCACAGCAATTTTCATGTTGCTAGGACAATGGTTACCTAGTCATATCTTTTCCCTCTTGTAGTGCCACCAAGTGACCGATCTCATGATTTTTTCCCCTGTGACGTCAGCTTGAGCTCTTACATAAGTGTTCAGAGTTTGGCAAAGATATCTCATTCTGTTCAGAAGTTAACAGCATTTTACGAAAACCAGCCTTGCCCCTTTGGAACGTTTTGGCGTCACTTTACGAAAGACTTCTTATTGATAATTATTAATATTCACTCTCCAGAGAATCTTTCTGCACTGGTTTGGTTCCGATCAAGACCTAGTTTGCAAAAGTAGATTTTGCAAAAATTGTGAAACAGCTAAAAATGTAGATTTGTACGTTTGTTCGCTGTAGCGCCCCCATCAGGCTGATTGGAGCAAGCTTCAGCCATGTTGTGGTATGAATACTAACATCCCACCAAGATTCAAGTCTCTACGTCTTACGGTTTGAAACCGCTCATCCGTGTGTCTAATAAATGAAATAAAACAAGCCTGTAATGATGATCTGGGCTGAAGACGCAACAGGAAAGTGGATTATACTGTTTGGTGTCATATTTAACCACAGAACGATGAGATTGGCCAATCAGAGTGAAGTATTTCAGAGATAATGAGGGTTCAACGCTCACCCAGAACCAGCAGTTTGAGCAGATTATATCATAACCACATCAGACCACAGCAGACGCATGAAACCAGACCTTCCCATCCTGCAGTTCCTGTCTCCAGGACGTTACCTCATCACCTGACCTCCACGGCTTTCTTCTTCCTCTCAGTCTTACATTTTATATTCATGCATCTGGCAAATCCTGTTATTGAAAGCATTTCTATAAGCTATTAGATTAAAAAATATTACCTGGTCTTCACAGAATTTGATGTTTTTTATTAAAAAATGTCTTTAAAAATCCAAATGAATAATTAAATTAAACTACATTTAATTATTTTTATCTAATTAGTATAAAATATATAATTAAAAATAATTTATTTATTAATAAAATATTATTTATTTTATTTAGAATATTTCTAAATATTTCTTCTGCAAGGATGCATACTAGTGCATTAAAATTGCCTTAATATTAATGCATTACAATGTTCTTATGTATTCTTAGTTAGGCATGAAAATGCATAAAAATTTTACAATTTATATAATAAATTTAATATTATAAAATATTACAAATATAATGTTATAAAAAATATATTATATACATTAAATTGTATTGTAATAATGAATTTGTTGCTATGAAGCTTTATATTTCAAATAAATTCTGTTCTTTTGAACTTTCTGTGAAGGCTGAAATGAAATGAAACGTATTACAGTTTTCACAACAATATTAGGCAAAATAAGCAGATTTAATTAATTAAATTCATGTTTTGCATTGCATCTTTCAATGCTTTTTTGTTGTTTTCCTAAGAAAGCGTAACTGGCTTGAGCAGCTGTGTTAAACTACCGACAGCGTTGCTCTGTTAATGACAGCAGGACAGAGGTGTGTGTTCAAGTCTCCACCTGTCCTGTGGGTCAGGGGTTGAGGTTTGTTCTCACGCTGGGTGGGGTTCGAGTCTAGAGACCTCGCTGATGTTCAGAGAGCACAGGAAAACACTCAATGTTCCCTTCCTGTGTTGCTGCACAGAGAGCGATAGTGTGTGTGAGTGTGTGTTTCCTCAATTACACCAGAAAGCTGCACAGAAAACTCCCATGATCCTGGAAAAAGCGAAGGATACGATCTTTACTATAAACAATGCATCAGAAGCGAAACACACCAAACAAACTCCACCTAGAAAACGATGGATGAATGAATCTCATGTTCAGGAATTGGGCTTCTGTGAGCCGAACGGGAGTCTCTGCGTCTCCAGACATCATCTTGGTTTACATAAGAACTGAAAGCACACGCTCATGAAGAGGGAGAAGAAACAATAGCACTTCTGTCCAAATCAAACATGAGATATCAAACATATTGCTATCAGAAGACACTCAGAACAGGGCTTATATAGAAAGCAGCTGGTATTCTTTCCTTCTGAACAAAAGCTCGGCTTTACTTTCATTTTCAGTCAAAACTGATGCCTTTTTTGCTGCAGAGAAGTGAACAAAAACTTATAAAATTAATAAATATAAATATTAGTTGGAAAACTAACTGAACTGCAGCTAAATAATTTTTATAGATTAAAAAAAAAAACTAAAATTACTATAATTAAAATACAAACTGAAAATACATTTTATGTGAATAAATCCTATAAAAATATATATGCAAATTAACATTATTATTTATACACCAAAATAAAAGTTAAATAGAAATATTACAAAAAGCTAATTCAAAATGAAAATTATTTACACTATTATATACACACCAAAACTCAAATCCCAAAAATATTTGTGCATGATTGTTAACATTCATTAAAAGTCATCAAAAAGACAAAAGCAAATAACAAAATGACCAAAGTTAATGCTAAAACAAACAAATAAATGCTAGCTTAAAAGTCTATAATATTATAGAGATAACACTAAAATAACAGTAATATTAATGCATATGTTTTGGTGGGTTGTATGTAAACAGCGCGTGGAATAGAGATGGGCCGCACCTTCAGTGCTAGTGACACCAGAGCAGTGAATCCTACACCAGATCACACACACACACACACACACACTCGTGAACATGAGCTCAACACCTCACACACACCACTCACAGCCCATTCTACCTCCTCAAAGTCACGCATTTCTGAGAGAGAGCGGGAAAGGGGAGGGGCTTACTTATATTAAGAGGCGGAGCTTGACCTCAGTAATCAGGAGTTGATTATAGATCATAAGAAGTGAGCGTTTACTGAAGGATCAGAGGCAGAAGCGGGTCGCAAACGCTCACGAGAGACATTAGTCATGAGAGATGTTTAATCAGAGACAAGCCCAGCCACGCTGAAGATTACCAACACTGCCATCCACAATCATCTTCTGCGGCTCCTGCTCAGCGTTTCTGGAGCTGATTTGTGGTTTGTTGGAGATATAAAAGTTCAGTATATGTTCCTCAGAGTTTCCTCGAGTCTGATAATCAGTTGCATCAAGATTTTTGTTAACCATATAAACTGTGCGTACAGATAAAGTAACACTTATTTCATGTATAATTTGCATAATTAGGCTACTTCAGTTACGTACTGAGAAACGTATTGCACTTATAGTTAGACAAAGCCCAAAAGAAGACATTGCTTTTTATTTTTGCAAAATAATCTGACATGGGTACAATATTATGAATATGAATAACATTAATGGAAATATTAATAATTGTTATAAATATTATTGCCATTGTATTATTATTTATTATTTGCACATTTATTATTATTAATGGTAATATATTTAAAATTTTGAACAAAAATAATAAACAATAATATAACTAAGATATTTTCACTATTATTATTATTAATAAGAAGAATACACTGGTGTAAATAATATTAATACTAATAATATAACTGCGTAAAATATGAGTAAAATACTTATTTAATGACTATTTAATGACTTATATAGTGCTATAGCATAATTACTATTTAACTACAATTGGGGCAAAATCCTAAAAAAGTAAAATAATAATATATATTTATTTTAATAAAACTTTATTATTTTCTTTTTGGAACTTAAAACTCTTCTCCTGTGACAGCAGCTTACGAACCTCTCTCTGGTGTCTGAGCAGGAGCTTTAGAAGTCTTTTAAAAACACCTCGACAGGTTTGTGACCCCTGACCTGCTGTTGCCATGCCAACAGGCTCAGGTGCGAGCGAGGGCTGTCCTACCTGAGCGGAGCGGTCCGGGAGCCGGTAGTTCTGGTTCTGGAGGAAGCGATAGCCATCTTTGGCCAGCCGCTGGACCATCTCCAGCCGTGAGAAGTCATCAGGAGCTCGGAGAGCGCAGACGCCTGCCTGCTGCAGAGAAAACAGATACTTCAGCCCACAATCCCACGACATCACAGCCTCTGCCACACACACATGCTCTTCTGAGCGAGGCACGTTACTCTGGAAGACACTCTCCACGCACTCAGACTATGTTTGAGGGGCGTGGCTGTGTGTGACTCCACCCGCTGGAGGCGGAGACAGACGATTGACAGCACCTACAGCATGCCCTAGAGAAGCAGAGAGACTTTGCTTGTGTTTATATCATTCACCTGCACTTCACAGTACTTTTTTGTTACTTACAGCAACAGGTGTGGAAAAACAACTAAACAACCAGTAGTGCATTTTGTACAGACAAACACCAGTAGTGCTGTCATTATATAAAACTATTATTCTTTTGTTAATTAAAATATAGCTGACTTTAAATAAACTATAAAAACTAGATAAATAAACATAGAAAAATAACAAAAAATGTACTAAAAAGAACAAAAATAGAAATCTGAAAATATATTTTAAAACATCTCATTCAAAAAGCTAATTCTTTTCTGTTTATTTTGTATTGTATTTTTTCATTTGTATTAATAAGAAATACTGTACTTCAAACAATTATAAAAAAATAAACTGAATAAAAACTCAAATAAAAATAAATTAAACTTAACTAGTAATACTTAAAAAAAGTTTAAATAATAAAAAATTAAACTCAAAACTGAAAATATGAAAATAAAAGATGTATTAAATTTTATTCAAAATATTAATAAACTAAAATTACAATGAAAACTGAAAATATAAGAATTAACGCTTATTAAAAATATTAATTAATAAATAAATAATACTAAACATTGGCAAACACACAATTATTTGGGAAAAAAATATTTTTCTGTACTTTTAATATTTTATTTTGTCAATGTTTTATATGTGAATAAAGCGAAGCAGATGTTGTTTTCCTCAGCTTAAGATTACTTTTAAAAATAAGTTTGATTACTTAAAACAGGGTTGAAATAAAATGATGAAAAACTAAAAAAATTAAAAATTAAAAATAGAAGAAAAAAAACTATAAATGTTGTTTTGGCGACTAACTGAATGAAATAAGACTTAAAATGACTTCAACTCAAATAAAAGCAGTTTAAAGCTAGAAGAAACAGAATTCATAAACATAACAAAAGCACATAAAAATTCCTAATAAAAACTAAAATAATAATAAGACGGGCTCCAGCGAAAGCAGATGCTCTGAGAGCGAACAATGGGCTTTAAAGCTGATCCTGAACACACACAGATAAAGCTTGTGTCTCTCAGTTATCATCACAGCGGTTTATTTACTCAGTGCTGTGTTAGGATTGGCTCTCAGCACTGCAGGTTTCCTGTGAGCTAAACCACCTTCCCACAAAACCAGCCTAGACCAGCACAGACCGGACCCAAGAACACACACACACACTGAGACACAGACAGACAGATACACACACACACACACACGGGCTGCTGCTCATGAATTTGTGATCAGAAACTCTGTTACTCTGAGCTAATAGTGATGCTGAAATATTAATGAAGGTCACGTGAGCAAACACACAGCACGTCGTACCTCACCGTGATTACACACAACATCTGCTTCAGAGACAACGTCTGCAGAAGACACTCAGACTGAAGCTAAGCACTCACATCCTGGAGAGCAGCTCACTGGTACTGACTACAACTTTCATTTGATATCAATTATTGTCTCAATCAAAAAAACACACTACATTATTGCATCAAAGCGAAAAATCAAGTATTTAAAAAAAAAAACAAATGATTAAACCTTGTTATTAAACTACTTAATTATAATATAATTCATAAATAACACAATAGCATATATAGCTCATGCTAAATAACTTTTCTATACTATATAAGTTTTCAGTTTTTCTGTTCCGAAGGAACTGTAGGGTTTTTACAAAATGATTACATTTTATTTTAATGAATTAAATTCTAACAATAACATCTGTAAATAATATATATATATATATTCCCTTTTAAATAATAATTAAAAAATAAATAAATTAATTAATTAAAATAATAAAACCTTTAAAATGAAATAATTAAAAACTATTATAAACATTACTAATACATTATACTTTAATATGCATATTTAAAAAAAATTAATTCAACACTGAAATAATTAAAATAAATGAAAATAATTCATATAATAATTGTATCCTTGTGTAAAGTGTCAGACTGTTGCACTGTAATACTTCAGCTTTCTGTCTTGTATCGCTCAGGACACACTCGAGATATCAGAGACCCCAGTGAGTAAGAGATGCAGACTCATATTGTGTTCATTAAACGTGAGTATGGAGTTAGAGACTGAATGTGCAGCGCTGACAGACGATAACGAGAGCCAGACAGAGCCGTTATTACCTTCACTGTAATTATGAGATAATGAGTGTCCACTAACCACAGAGGAGAACTAATCAGATCCTGGCCTGCTTCACCACACACACACACACACACTCAGTGAGTCCCTGTGAACTTAATTAGCTCGATATAGTGATGCAAACCGACCTCAACAGTTCCTGTCTGTCATACAGTGACTTCCTGCTGGACATCAACAGTTACACAACACCATTTGTGTTTTACTCTGAGATCAGACCATCAATCATTCAGATCCAGAGAACAGCTTTTCTACATCTGAAGACGCAGAGAGACCTCGATTACTGCCCACTCACTCTCCAACACACACACACACACACACACACACTTAAACCAGAGGCGGCTCTACATTGAATTACTCTTTGGGTGAGATCCCCTCTTATTAAAATTTCAAATAACATCATAAATAATCAAAAAGTTGAAAATAAAGTACTGGGTAAGGTTAGAGAGGGCTTTATTTTCCCAATAAAGGTATCAACAGTGGCATCTATTTAATGATGTGAATAAAAAAAGCATTAACACTCAATAAGCTGCATTCTGTTTTATAAAGCACTTCAATACTGAGATCACTGTCACTTGCAATAAGTGTGATAAATATCAGAAAATGCTATGTGCACTTGGTGTAAATAGCCACTGCCAAAATAATGATCCTAAAACTTATTACCCATAGTCAGATATGAAAATTATGTAGGAATAATTGATGTTTGAAGGATAGTGTATGCTGTTATGTTCTTGTGTTTTTTTAAAGATTGGCTTAAATGTGTGATATAATGAAATAATTTCACAACGGATTTATGGAAGTCTAAATTGATTCTCAATTATTGAAATGACTAGACTATTCATTATGTTTCATGTTTTATACCTGATTTTTATATTCTACAGCAAATGTATTGGTGTTGTATTGTTGTTTATAAAAGATTAATTATTAATAAAAAAAAAAAAACACCCAGGAGAGACCCTTGAGCAAGGCACCAAAAAAACAGATCTTTTATTTCTTTGGGAGCAAAATCTTGAATAAGGAATACCTGGAGTGTATCTTTGAGTGTTTACCTTGCTTTTGTCTTCAGGAGGTTTCTGTGGTTCTTGAGGAGAAGCGTCTGACGCCTCCGAGCTTTCGTCTTCTGACACTAGAGTGAAAACCACAAGCACTCAAACAATTAACAGTGAAATCAAACATAAATCAGTTCTGGTTGTTTTGCGACAGAAGCAGGGTGCTGGACTAATGTTTGTGTAAATATACTGTAAAAGCATCTTACTGGACTTCTTGGCTTTCCTGGCGAGAGCCGCTGCGAGTTCATTCTGGACCTGAGGAGAAAAACACACACCCTTCTGAATAAATCCAGAGAAAAACAAGAGCACACACAGAAGAGCTCCTCAGAGCCGCGAGAGCACAGCAGGGGCTCATGGGATAGCGCTTCACCTGTATCTTCAGTATAATTCAGAGCTGAGCAGCTGTGTTTGTTTGACATGTATTGTGGTTTAATAATCGTCGTTTACAGAGGAATGCGTTACGTGTCAGGGGCAACACATAACAAATATTATTATTATTTTATATATGTTTATTTATTAATAATAATAATAATAATAATAATAATAATAATAATAATGATAATAATATGTGTATGAAAAATACTTGTTAATTTCCATAAAATAATCAGTAATCAATTAAGCTATTTGTAGGTAAAATATATTTATTTTAATAAATTAATTTGAAATAATATATACTGCATCTTATTATATTTGTTTTACACATCTGAACACACCTATATATATATATAGTGCTGACCAACCATAATAATAGCATTCAAAATAAAGTTTTTGTTACATTATAAAAGTATGTATATTGTGTTTAATATATATACACATACACACAGAGAGTATATATTTTGAAAATATAAAAAAAGTTAGATTTTGATAAACACAACAAGAGTTACAAGATTAGATGAGTACAGTCATTAATTTAAGGAATTTAGCTAATACATTTAATTTATTTGAATATGCTTGTTTAAAATAGTACTACATTTCGTAAAAAAAATACAAAAAAATAAAAACATATATATATATTACCTGTTTAATATTTTAAAGTGCTTTTCTTTTGGCAAGAGTTTATTAAATGTATTTATTAAATCCCTAAATAGTTAGTTACTTAATTCAAAAACATTAAATTATTTAAAATTATTTTTTTTCTTAAAAAAAAGTGTGTCCAAAAGTCTTACATCAACTCTGTTACTGAACCATATTTTCCTTTAAATTGGTGTAATTATCTCTCAGAATAGTGGAAGTTACAGGAAATGATGATATTTTTATCTTAAAACTTTTTACACCAGTTATTTTGTAGAACGTCAACTCTGTTACCACAATATCAAAAGGAAGACAGAATTGATTAGTGATCTCACACTGGCTTATTTAGAGCTCTTTTAATCATGTTTTCATTAGTGTCATGTATTCTCAGCATTTATGCCAGCAGGTGGAGTTTTGGGGAAAAAATTTAATAACAATGTCAATTCTGTTACACTATTGTCTCCATTGTAAGTCTATCTAGGTAACAGAGTTGACGGGAACACCCGCAATTATAGAATAAATCATATATAAATATATAATACAAATAATAAAACAATTAAATTAAATAAAAAGTAAAAAGAAAAATAATAAACAATGTTTGTTAAAAAAAAACAAAAAAAAATCATTAATTTTGATTTTGTTGATTTAAATGATACTTCTGAAAGTGTGGTAATGTGAGCAGCAGTGTCAGTGGTTCTCTGGCGAGAGAGCGTGTGTGTGTGTGTGTGTGTGTGTGTGTGTGTGTGATGGATGAGACTCTCTGTGGCTGCAGTCGATCTTCACACACACCAGAGCTCTGGAGACACACAGTCAGGGATCAGAGAACACTTACTGTGGACGTGAGTCTCTCCAGAGCCTTCATCTGCAGGATCTCGCTGCAGATATCACGCTTTCTCTCCGGGTCCTCCTCGGGTCTGCAGGAGAGCGCACACACACACACACAAGTGATTAAACACCTCTGTGTTAGATAAGCAGCGGATGTCATGTTCAGAGCCGGCTCTGTCCTAACTGGTGCACTTGATGTGCACTAGAGTGTCAGTTCAGGTTGCTAATGCACACTTGATGCACGTGGGTCAAGTATGCACTAATGTGGAGTACCACTAAACGTATAAGCAGGATTATTTCATCAGAAGGACAGCAAGAACCTAAACTATAAAAAACAATAGTGCACTTTTGTACTTAATTTAAATATTACACTGAAAACTTGCAAATACAAAAAATTAAACATTTCTAATTTCAGTTTAGTTTAAGTACTAAAAAGTCTTACTGGGTTTAAAACAAATACGCTAAGAAAGTATTGAATAATAATGATAATAATAATAATGATGATGACAAAAGCACAAAACTAATTTACAGTAAATGGAACTAAAATTTCATTCAAAACTAAAAGCCTAAAAAGACTTAATAAATAGTTAAATAGTAATAAAAATTGAATAAAATTACTTAAAAATAGAAATAATCCAAATATTAATAAACATTTATTCAAAATATTAAGAAAATTATAATAGTTAATAAAAAAAATGTAAAGTTAGTAAAAATTATTAAAACGAATAGAATAGAATTCAATTCAATTCAATTCAGATATTTGCAAAGTAACACTAATTGAAGCATTAAAAAGCTCTGGTTACACGTTTCTGGCAGGTGTTGTGTGTTATGTCTACAGTCCTTCATTCAGACAAAAAATACACATAATATGCACACAATACATACTGCATACTGAAAAAAAGTATGGCAGTATGGTGTTATGTGCGCATATACACACACACACACGTTGTGTTTCTATGTGTTCTGGGGTCTCTCTCTTCATAGGTGTAATGGTGTTTCTACTGTATGTGGTATTGTCCTACACTGACCCTACACCTAAACCTACCCCTTACAGGAAACTGTTTCTGAAACAGTTTCAGATTTTCACTTAAGTCTGTGTGATTTAGAAGCTTGTTTCTTCATGGGGAACTAACAACGTTTGTCAACGTTTACTGGTCTTTCTATCTTTGTGGAGACAAGTGGTCCCCATAAGGCGATAAATACCAGGTGCACCCACACACACACACACACACACACACACTCTCTTCTGCCTCCTGCTGCTGGTGCAATGCATTACAAGAGCAGGATCAAACTGCTTTGAGATGACGTACAGTATATAAAGCTTCATCCACATTTATGGTGTGTTGGACAAAATCTAAAACCAAAACCGCGGCACACTTACACTCTTTAAAATAGGGTTCTCCTGAATAAATATCTGCTTATTTCAACACAGTTTCTTTAGATCAGTGTTTAAAGTTAAATCACCAAAACATTTCCCTAAAGAATTACAACACATATCGGAAAGTTCCTTTATGCATTAGCAAATTATATTATATTATAGCTTATTCTATCTTATTTTATATTACATTATACATTTAAAATATTTTTTTGCAACTACGGTAGATATCAAAATATCATAAACATAGTGTTAAGCATGCATATTTAATGAAAATATATAAATAAATAAGTAAATAAGTAATATTAACAAATTTAGTTTTATTAAATATTTTTTTCCTTTTTAGCTGAATAAATAGACAAAATACCCCCCGCCCCCAAATAAATTTATTTTTAAAAATTAAAAAAATTAAATTTTATAATATAAAAAAAAAATTTATACAATAAATAAATAGATGAATAAATTAATGAACGAAGCAAACAAACTAAACTGTGCAATAATAATATATTATTATTATTATCATTTTGATCCTTTAATGATTGCCAATTGATGATTTTTTTATTATTTCATATATTTTTTTGTCAGAAACAATGATAATATTAATAATATTTACAAAATAATTTTATGAAATAGTTTTCAAATAAAAAAATATACAAAATAAATAAATTATACTGTAATTTTTATTATTATTTATTATTATTATTAAATCTGTGTTTAGGGTTCTTTAAAGCACCAGAATATTTTCAAAAAAATAATTACAAAATAAAAATAAATGTTCTTTATGAATCTATATGATTCACTGGGGAGTGTAGAGCAGATTGTGCAGGTATGAACCTCAATGGAGCAGAATAAAGGTCTGAGAGCTGCTATGATCCAGAACAAATACAGTCTTAAACTGGGCCAGTGAGTCTGAGAAAGTGGGCCAAAGTTTCTCTCTTCTCCATTCATCACAGCATCTCTCCTCCTCCAGACACCACGGATGAAGTGATTCGCAATGGCGGCGACTTCTACACGAATCAGGCAGGATTGCACAAGATTGCAATTCACACACTCTCACATGCATGCATGCAAACACACACACACACACACGAGCAGGCAAATGTAGACAGAAACACACACACATACGCAAATGCACGCTCATTCTGCACACAGAAGCATTACTAGTTTCACAGAGCTGAAGATCAAATTCAAATAATATGCAAATGAGAGGTGTGTGTGTGTGTGTGTGTGTGTGTGTAGATGGCTGAAAGCGAGGCAGTATCCAAACAATCCTGGCTAAAAGAGTCACTCCTGTAGCTCCAGGGGTTTCAATTCAGCTGAAGAGACGATCACATCCACATA
The DNA here is from genome assembly GCA_032357475.1 of Enteromius thamalakanensis. Classification (NCBI taxonomy): domain Eukaryota; kingdom Metazoa; phylum Chordata; class Actinopteri; order Cypriniformes; family Cyprinidae; genus Enteromius; species Enteromius thamalakanensis. The sequence continues at coordinate 1,196,496 of JAUCMT010000135.1, read as the reverse complement.
ACAGAAGACCTGCAGAAACTAATAATACAACTAGCCCTGTATTATATTTATTTAAATCTTAGTTACATTTAAAATTTCAGTTCATTTTAATTCTGTATATTGCACTTATTTACATTTATTCTTTATCCTATCTATTTTTTTTATTTATTGTAGTATGGAAACAAAATGCATGCAGGAATATATAAATATATATAAAATAAATTGTTTAAAAAAGGAAAACATAAAATATAAAATAAATAAATGTGAGTTTATAGGAAAATTAAAAAAAGAATAAATTACTTAAAACAAACAAGTCCTTATTGCATTATCTGTTTTTCTTTATTAATTATTTTCTGTATTTATTTATTATTTCTAAATATATTTGTTGTACTTATTAAATTTGTGAATTTGTTAGAAATAAATACATTTGGGAATAAATAAACATAATAATAGGAACATAATAATTACTTTCATTTTTCCTTAAATTTATTCCGAAATAATTTATTTACCTTTATTAGTTACTTTACCATATTTAGTTAATTAATCATATTTATTTTTTACTTTATGTTTATTCTTCTTAACTTAAATTTTAGACTTGCTTTCACTTATTTCTTATTTATTTCTATTAAATTAATTCAGGGCTAATTTTAATAATGTATGTGTATATAATATTATATATAATTTTTTATCATTTATTCACAGATTACAAACAAATACAGCCTTTAAAATGCAACATTTAACATACAATAAAAGTCTTTTTTGGTGACATTCATGAATAGAACTGTTTGTGATTTTGCAAGCAAGGCCAAATATAAAGATGCACAGACTGTCTGTAAATTTTCTGCGCGGCATCATCCACTGTTTTTTATCTCAACTGAAAATGCAAACTCAAAACTTTACGGCTATCGTTCCCTCGCTGTGAATATTGCAGCGAACTCATTTTGACTTTTTGGTTTGATCTCATTTTTGTGATGCGAGAGATGAAGGAGTCTGGCTGATTGGGGTCGGAGAACGACCAAACCCTGTCACTTCCAATTCTGTCAGGGAGGGAAAAAACTGCTGCCGTGTTCACCTTCCTGAAAATGACATCAACTGTCCGTTCAGATTTAATCTGGCGGTTCACATCTCTCCGCGCTAACAAAACAGCCTCGCTCAATCCAATCTCAAACACTGCCTTCTCCATCTCAGACAACAGCTGAGCCAATCACACGCGTTCATCTACACAATCCAGTCCAGCTCCACTCACCGACCCTCAAACGAGTCGCTGTGTATTTGGGTCGTGAACAATTGCAAAACATGCAAAATAAAACATTCTGATTAATATAATTGTGGGCGGATTTAGTGAACTTAGGGCCCTATATTTACACACGTTCACTTTTATTCTTTCATGTTGCAGACCACGAAATAGAAATTGATTTACAGTTGAGAGGCAAGAACAGAAGTATTATTAGTTATTATATTAAAAGACACAACCCTGTCTAGGCTACATTTTTGCTTCTCTGTGCACACGTACTGTATTTCGATGCAGCTACATTCTCAATAAATCTGTTTGCATTGATACTGGTTCTGTTGTCATAAAACGGGATGAATATAGTGACTGAACAGTGACTTATTTAAACTAATTAACCACCTTCCAATCTGCACAAAAATTCAGATTTATAATCGAATCGTTGTCTGATAAAATCAAACAGGCTGCTATGCTTGCATGTGAAATTAGGCCACATTTATATTAGTGCATTTTCGTTTTAAAACGGCGTTACACTGGCGTTAAACCCTCCCCGGAGTTTTCAAACTAAGACAGGGTATGCAGCGTTTTCAAAAGCGTCCGATTTTGAGGGTGGAAAATGTCGGATTAGTGTAATGATGGGCGTAACCGTAGCAAAAGTGTGTTTTAGTGTAAACAGGGCCTCAGGTAAGCAACATATCTTTTAATTGAAAGTGCAGCGCCTTTCAGCCATTCGCTGAACGAAGCAGACACAGAGCTCGCGCTCCTGCAGCGGTCAGTATCAGATGCTGAATATTTTCATTTGCTACAAGCAGGACACAAGAAGCGCTTTCAACAGATGGTCGTCATGGTAATAAACACCGTACATAGCAGCTGTTCACGTGTCCTCGCTTAATGTGCATCTCCTGTACGAAAAGCATTTTGGGCTTGGCTTTTGGGGGCCTACCTTTGCCTAATAGCTAAGTCCGCCAATGCTTAAAAGGGAGAAAACAATTCCCATACAGTATCTGTTGTTTTTTTAAATCACATTAAAGAGATATAAGAGAGAGTTATGGTAAATCAAGTCAATAAAATAATAACCTGTGTGTACACCCTGCTGTGACAGTACTACAAATACACTACTGTTCAAAACCTGGTTTGAGTCTCCAAACAGAGGTTGGCTCATTGAGTGGTTGAAACCATCTCCCTGGCTTATCTATACCAGGAAAAGCCATGCCCCTCAGTCTCTTCTGCTCACCAAGGCTACATTTATTTGATCCAAAATTCTATAAAAATATAAAAAAAATATTTTTGCGATTTAAAATGGCTGTTTTATTTGTCAGGATTCACAGATGAATAGAAAGGTCAAAAAACAGTTTCCTTGATGAACAAAACTGACCCCATACTTTCTGAATGTTGGTGAATAACTTAAAATAAATTATCAAAAACATTATGAGCAAAGATGATTGTGCATCTATATGAGTAAGAAAAACAATCTAAAGCTCATTTTCATAACGCTGAATACACTCACACAAAACAAACACACAACATCTCTTTCTTCCATGAGGATGACTTGTGGTTTAACAGGATTAACGGGGAAAACCAAGGCAAAAGGTCATCACAATCGCTTAGATAACAATGCATATTTACCTATATAACTTACTCCACAGTATATACTTCACACTGCATACTACTGCTTTAAATAATGTAGACACGGATACGATATGCATCTATATAAAAAAATTATACATTTTATTTATATAAATAAATACACAGGCTTTGTTCTGTGATAGTTGTTCATGAGTCTTGTTTGTCCTGAACAGTTAAACTGCTGCTGTTCTTTAGAAAACTTCTCCAGCTCCCATCAATTTTTGGGATTATCCAGCATTTTTGTGTATTTGAACCCTTTCCAAAAATGACAGTATGATTTCAAGATGCATCTTTTCACACTTGAGGGACTCATACGCAACTATTACAGAAGGATCAAACGCTCACTGTTGCTTCAGAAGAAAAAAAAAGATAGGGCGTGAATACTTTTGAATTTAAAGGGTAAAGTCTCCTGGGAAACATGTAAGAATCTTTTGTAGCTTCTGAAGGGCAGTACTGAATGAAAGAATTTGATATTTAGGTTGAAATGCACACATCTAAATTCTAACACCCCCAGCTCTTAAAGTGTGCCTATAATGTGTATATAGCATATAACATGCATGTTTGTGCAGGACTTACGGGCTGACGACCCTGAACTGGACATAGGGCACGAGCTGCAGCAGAAGACGGACACCGTTCTGCCATTCCTCCTCGTTACGAAATTCACAGCCCTGAGCATCGCACTCCTCGAACGAGAACTGATAGTACGTGTTGGAGTCTTCAAACACCAGCCGCTGGTCGACTGAAGGGATGACAGAGAGCACTTTTAGACACGACACATGTGTGGCGGGATGCAGAGTTTGTGACCCCGGAGATTTGGCGTTTTTATATTAGAATTAGTGGAATGGTTTCCTAAAAACCCATTATAAATTCCAGAGGGATCCGACAGTAATGGTGCCTCCCGGGTTGGCCTACAAATGTACATCATGAGTGAACAGCTCAATTATACACATACAGCTGATTCTTCACTATACTGTACTCCATACAATGTGCTACACTTCTATTCTATGTTTCATACAATATTCTAATCCTATATTCAAGACTGCATACAGAAAAATAAATAAATAAATAAATAACAGCAGGAACAACAAACAGGAAGTGTGTGTGTTTACCTAAAACGAAAGCCATTTAAACAAATAATTTGAATTAAAACCCCAAAAAACTAAACTTATTTGAAGTTAGTTGTCAAGGTAACATTTCTCAGTTTTATTTTGATTTATCTGCATGCAAATTTTCTGAATAAATTATAAGGTATATAATTAACAAAAGGTTATAAAAGAGACTTCAGCTCACCAGACAAAAATACATTCAGGTGATACATTTTTAAATAAATCAGTTAGACACACTGCTGTCTATTAACATTAAAAACAGCACAATCTGATCAAATATGCTTCACGGTTATTTTAGTTTGGCAAGGAAAGCATGATTGTCAACATATCTGACAATCGAAAATATTCAGTTTGAGTATTTCTTTTACAATATCAAATACTAATAAATGGAAAATATATGAACAAATAGATATTTAATAAGTATTTTAAACAATTACTAAAACTTTAACAAAATTAAAATTAAATATTAAAATAATAAATATTAAACAAACTATACTAATATTTGAGTCAATGAGGCTGTTATTAACCTGAGTGCAGTATTCCGAGCTCCAGCAGCACCTGCCAGACACGAGACGCCATTAACCTGCACTGAACCGACACACACTGCTCCAGCAGCCACTGGACCAGCTCCACGCCGACATAACTCCTCCTGCATCAGCACACACACACACACAGTCATTAAGAACATTTCGTTCCTCAAAAGGGACAGTTAAGAAATATATAATGTTACAAAAGACCCTATTTTTGCAGAAAAATATTGGGCAGCACAACTGTTTTCAACATTTATATTAATCAGAAATATTTCTTGAGCAGTAAATCATCACGTCAGTACGATTTCTAAAGGATCATGTGACACTGAAGACTGGAGTAATGATGCTGAAAATACAGCTTTGATCACAGAAATAAAAAACAAAATTAAAAGTTTAACCGATATCCGCATTCACAGCTGGACTAGATTTGTGCAAACTCCACGTCTGGACCCTGGACGGGACGCGGAGGTTCTAAGTGGCCTACCTCAAGGAGTAGTCAACACTATTTCTTCTGCGAGAGCGCCTTCTACAAGAGCAGCCTACGTGTTGAAATGGAACCTGTTCGTCGACTGGTGCTCTTCTCGAAGAGAAGACCCCCGAACATGCCCGATTGAATCCGTGCTTCTTTTCTGCAGCAAGGGTTGGAGCGAAGGCTGTCTCCCTCCACTCTTAAAGTCTATGTGGCTGCTATCGCTGCAAACCATGACTTTGTCAATGACAGGTCTCTGGGTAAGCATGATCTGATCATCAGGTTCCTTAGGGGGGCCCTCTACTATACCCTCTTGGGATCTCTCTCTTGTGCTGAGAGCATTAAGAGAGAATCACCTTTGAGCCTTTGCCAGCAGTCGAGTTTATGTTTTTATCAATAAAAACGCTCCTCCTGCTCGCATTGGCCTCCATCAAGAGGGTAGGGGATCTGCAGGCATTTTCGGTCGACGATTTGTGCCTCGAGTTCGGACCCGAGGATTCCCAGGTAACACTGAGGCCACGGCTCGGCTACGTGCCCAAGGTTCCTACCACTCACTTCAGAGATCAGGTAGTGAACCTCCAAGCATTGCCCTCGGAGGAGGCAGACCCAACCTTACTGTTGCTGTGTCCCGTCACAGCACTACGGTGTTACGTAGATCGGACACAGAGCTTCAGGACCTCCGACCAGCTCTTCGTTGTCACGGTGGTTGGCAGAAGGGGAATGCCATCTCAAAGCAGAGGATGGCCCACTGGATAGTGGATGCCATCACCCTTGCATACCAGGCTCAGGGTGCACCCTGTCCCCTTAGAGCACGTGCTCACTCAAACAGAAGTGTAGCATCGTCCTTGGCCTTGGCACGTGGTGCCTCGCTTGTTGACATTTGTAGAGCTGCAGGTTGGGCGACCTCGAACACGTTCGCTAGGTTTTATAGCTTACGTGTTGAACCATTTCTACCCGTGTTCTCACCTCTAACAGAGCTGAAGAGCCGGAGTAAGACCTGTTCGGTTGGCTTGGTATATACTCTCCAGTAATCCTTATCAGTAGATACTGTGAGTCCTCCGATCCCCTCGGCAGTTGGATCTTGCAAGGCATCCGATGCTAGGCCCTTGAGACGATGTATCCTTGAGTTCCGTTAAAGGGCTGGGAGCCCCTGAGTGTTACCAAGGGGATCTCAGGTGCTATTGGTAAGATTTCCTTTCCCCAATAGAGGGTTCAGTCTCTTCCTATATTCTATATGCAATGTCTAGTTCTGTCTTTATCTTTTAAGAGAACAGATTCTGCACGTTCCTCGAACGTCCCAGTGTCCAGTTACTTATGGTGCCTTTCCCCTTGCATAGTACGGTACCGTACGGTTCAGTACAGCTCACTTTTGGGGGGTTTTCCACTGCGAACAGTACCTGGTACCTGGTCCTTTTTTCAGTACCACCTCAGTTGAGGTTCCAAGGGAGCCGTACCGTTACCAAAACGTGACGTGTAAACTCTGCTGGTCGCTGATTAGCCGCGTCACTGAACTTACATTTACATTTATTCATTTAGCAGACACTTTTATCCAAAGCGACGTACAAGTGGGGAAACAGCAAGCAATTAGTCCTAAAGAGGCAAAAGCAACTTAGAAAGTG
>JAUCMT010000135.1:1146053-1163922 GCA_032357475.1 Enteromius thamalakanensis | reverse complement strand
GTAAGGCATTACTTTTAAATAGCAGTAACAAGTAATATATAATATATTACAGTTTGGAAGTAACTTGCACAACACTGATTAAGACTTAGAGCCTGTGTTAAAGCCCTGCTTAAGAGGGTTCAATCACCTCCAACTCTCCATATGCACTAAAATACTTCCGTACGTCTTTTTTCAATAGAACGGGGATGTTCTCAATTTCATCTGTCATATTCAATGTGCCTCAGAGTGACCGACTGAAAGGGAACGTCTCAGTTATGTACAGTATGTAACCCTCGTTCACTGAAGAAGGGAAATCACGTCCTGTCGCTAATGGTGCTGTACTGGTGCTGAGAGGCCGGGTCACCGACTCTGAACATGCGCTGCACCAGCTTTATACTCAAGCTGTGATTGGCTACAGCTGGGTGCAATCAGCACATGCCACTGTTCATTGGCTTGTTTTAATACACTCGAAGTGTGTTGGTCTCTCAATTTTGTCGATCACATCCGACATGACATGCATAAATTAATAAATTAATATTAAAATGCCTTCTAAAAATTAATTTATACAAATATAAATAAAATGAAAAATATATAAAAAATAAATAAATAAATGAAACGCTTACTAAAATGAATCATTTGAAAAAATGTTAATCAGCATCCGAATAAAAAAATTTAAATAAAAAATAAAAAAAAACAATTTAAAACCTGTAATTTCAAGTATTTTACATCAGCTGGGAAAAAGTTTTCTAAAAAAATGTATTCTAAAAGATTTATTTTGGTTTACAAAATAAAGATAATGGCACCCTTCTCTGAAGTGAGCTGTGTTTAAATGTCCAGGAGGGGGCAGTGCAGAGTAATATTTCTGGCCTTCTCAGATAATGCAGCAGATATTTGATCCCTGAACGCAGTGTTTGATCTTGTTCAGTTGGAGTCTCTGTCTGAAGCATCCTGCAGTTTGCATCTTTACACATTTGGAGTGATTTTTGGTTTTAGTGTCACAGAATATGAGCAATACATACGCACATTTTGCAAGTGTGCCAAAATTAAGTCACATTTAATTAATTAATATTTAGGATTTTTACGAAAAGGTTGTTTCATGCCCTAATTTGATAACACACACACACACACACACAAAAGATTTTACAACATTTAAGGTAAGTGGTTGTAGTCTTTTTTTAGCTTTATTTAAATTTAGTTGACTAACCTTATTTTTATATGTATAACTAAAAGAAATTGTTTGCAAAAAAAAAAAACAACACCAAGAAAAACTTGTGAAAAAATATTATTCCTGTGTACTGGTCATTTCTATTAAATCATAAATAAAAAATACTAATTATTGTTAGTGTTAAGCTGGAGTTTTGGAAAAAAAATTTTTAGATTTTAATTTGTAATTTTTTTGTATTTATTTTCAATTTGTCTGTATTTTTTTAATCTGTGCATTATGATAATTTCAGATCTATACAGTTTTTATTAAAGGGTTAGTTCACTCAAAAAATGAAAACGTCAACGTCAAACGTCACAAAATTGAGTTTTACTGTGTGTGTGTATCTGCATGTCTATACAGCCAGACAGTCACACACACACACACAAACACACACACACACAGAGAGTAAACATTATTTTATAGTTCAAGTGTCAGTCTGTCTACTTTAAGATTTCATGTTTAAGTAATAAATCCGCAGAGATTATGGTGTGTTTGTCGTGAAGACGTTAGTTTTGTGGTCCGTGCCGCTGGTGATCTGTGTATTCAGTGATGGAGCGTGTGTGTGTTTGCAGAGATCAGATTCCTCTGATAAACACGACAGAGCTGCTCAGATCTGCTGTGTGTGTGAGATCTGATCATCTCTACATCTGCTGCCAGAGCTTCAGGAGAAGGATCTGTCATAATGCAGATGTTTAATGAGCTTCAGAGAGTCGACCGGACGCTGTCAAACACAATATCCGTCTTGTACACACATACTGAAACTAATTATTCACTTTATTATTATTTTTTTTTTTTTTTTTAAGGTAAGGTTGCAAGAAAGATGCATCAGGGACCTGATTTGAGCTAAAACCAAGGAAGTTTAAAGGATGAACCCAGTAACTTTTAGCTAAGCCTAAGCCTTTTTCTGCAAGCCTCTGAAAGAACGTGTGTCTGATCTCGCTCCCATAGTGACGTTCAGAAGGATCTCATTATAATATTACTTTAATCTCTATGTTTCCACCCACAGTGCCGTCATTTAGATTTTACAAGTGACAACGGTGTATCAGTTCAGCTGGCACAGAGAAAGTTTGAGCAAAGCACGCTTACAGAGCCTCAGAGGAGACAGTGCAGTTATTGAGAATATAAATCAAAGAAACAGGAGGAGCACTGCCAGAGCCCTGCAAAATGACCTCCAGCTGTGCATGTGTCTGCTCAAAGGGTCAGAAACAGACTCCATGAGGGTGGTGTGAGGGCCTGACGTCCACAGGTGAGGGTGGTGCTTACAGTCTAACACCGTGCAGGACGCTTGGCATTTGCCAGAGAACACCAAGATTGACAAACTCCCCACTGAAGCCCTGTGCTCTTCACAGATGAAAACAGCTTCACACTGAGCCACGTGACAGAGTCTGGAGACGCCTTGGAGAACGTTCTGCTGCCTGCTACATCCTCCAGCACGAGCGGTGTGGCAGCGGGTCAGTAATGGTGTGGGTGGTGTTTCTTTGGAGGACTGAGGCGGGTGTAACGCGATGATGCAGCAGTTCTGCAACCATACCAGATTTTAATCATGGCGTGTACCAAGCACCAACAATCGTTGGACTCTGCTGTTGCAACTGTTTTGAGAAATTTTTATGACACCTTTTCTTTGAAAATGGAGTAGTAGTAATTAAAGAAAGTAGACATTGTCCTACTGCTTTAATGAAGCTAGCTACAATTGGTTACGGTGTCTTCAGGTTCCGACGCTACGCATACATCATCAGAATGAGTGATCTGATTGGTTGTAGATTCGCCCAGTAGTATACAGAGGCATCTGATGGACGCAGGTTAAGCCCGCCTCCCAGAAGACAGGTAGTAAGGCAGCTTGGCCAGACTAAGCTCGTATAAGCTGACTAGTCGCAGAAGCCAGGCTAGACCTCCATGGGTCACCATTAATAATTTTCGTGTGATTTCGTTGTCAGCACTTTCAGCTACGATAGAACAAAGAATTGAATACGAATATTTCATTCATTCAGATCTAGGATGTGTTATTTTCAGGTTCCCTTTATTTGATATTATATTTTCGAGTTATAAACATATTTACATGATATATTTTATAATAATTATATTATATATAACTTTTAAATATAATTATAATATTTCTACATATTATATTTTTATATCTATTATCAGTATAAGATAATTGCTTTTCCATAAAACCAGTAATAAGGTAAAATTTTACAAAAGTAGATCATATGAAAGCTCAATAAATAAGCCTTCTATTGATACATGGTTTGTTAGGAGAGGACAATATTTGGCAGAGATGCATCTATATGAAAATCTGGAATCTGAGGGTGCAAAAAAATGTAAATACTGAGCAAATCACCTTTAAAGTTGTCCAAATGAATATCTTATCAATGCATATTACTAATTAAAAATGACATTTTGATATATATATTCATGGAACATGATCTTTATTTAATTTCCTAATGATTTTTGGCATAAAAAAAAAATAAATCAATAATTTTGACCCATGCAATATATTTTTGGATATTGCTACAAATAAACCCCAGCGGCTTAAGACTGGTTTTGTGGTCCAGGGTCACATATTACATAATTAAACCATATATTTGTATGATAGTGTTTTCCGCGGTCTTCCTCCTTCACAAATGCTAATGTTCAGACTCCGGGGCTTTTCTGTGTAACAGACACACAAAAAGCTACAACTTCCTTTTGCATCTCATTTGTCTCTAAACGTTTCCCATCGTGCCAAAAATACAGAGGCAGGCAAATTTCTGAGGATCTGAAAATAGAGCGGAGTCCCTGAAGCCTGATGACGCGGCGGGAACACAAACTCTGACCCGGTCTCGACCGGAAGAGCGTTGATCACAGCCGTAATAATGAGGACGAAGCATCACGGTGACAGGAAGTGATGCGTGCAGACACGTAACACATGCATCAAGCACCATTAAACTCAACACTGCGGTCAGAAATGATGCAGAACCCCAAACAAACGCATCCCAGAAGCCCTACAGTGATGTAAAGCACTACACCGTGACGTTACCAGAAACTAGAAAGATGGACAGCATTTAATAAAACGAAGTTAAATTAGACAAGAACACCAAAGATGAACACTTATCTAGAAATCAAGTTACCAATGAACTGATGCAGGGTCTGGGGAATATTCTCACAGTTATTTCTGACTAACATTGAGACATGAAGATGTGAATGTGCCATTCTGAGAAAAGAAAGACTTGTGAGGAAAAATGTTGCATTTCTGTGAAACTCTCCCACAATCCTGACTTTATTTCTCATAATTGTGACTTTTATTTCAATTGCCGGTTTTCAATCTCACACCTCTAAGAGTGAAAGTCTGTAATGAGATATTAACTCACAAGGTATTCATCCCCTCGAAATGGGATTTCTCTCACAGTTGCATGTTAATCACGTGTGATTTTTGTGGTTTGAACACTTGTGCACAGTGTTGCCAGATTGGGTGGGTTTTAATTTGTGTGTGCGGGTAAATATTGGCTTTGGTAGGTGGTCAAATTTTGTGCGGGAAGCTTCTAAGCACTTCTAAGACTGTGTTTATTGGAGGTTATAAAAAATTTTAAAAATGCAAGGTTCTGCATCACGTTTGATTTTTGGAGGATGAAGAATTGTGCACATGGTTGGAGCTTATTTGATTTTGACCAACTTTACAATCTCAGAATCGCTTTAGACCTTCTGTAAGATGCCTTCACTTAAATGTTTTCATTAAATTATTCTCCGAAAGCTAAATATTCATCCTGAAATTTTCAAATCAGCTTACTCAATGTAAAATGCACATTATCTGTAAATACAGTAAAACAAGCATTTAATATGTTTAATATTATTAATATGAATGTTTACATATAATGATTACATTAAATCAGCCATTGCCCACACTATTGTCTGGATATATGGGTAATTCTAGAATTGGGGGTGAATTTTGCATTTCCCAGATAAACCTTCTCTTATATTTTTAAAAACAAGAACTTCATTAGATCGGTTTTAAATAATAACACAATTTATATTAACCCGTCACTAACAATAATGGTTTTTTTTGTATGTTTAAGCACATTATTTCAAAAAATACTAACTAAAAGGCTCCCACTATGCCTATTTTTTTTTTTACTGTCTTTGCATCCACAATCATTCATTCAGTTTCAATTATCATTTCAATTTTTAAGAATATTTTTTTTATGTGTATTTACTTTACCAATTTATATAAACAGCTGCATAAAACAATGCAATTTCAGTAGTAAAAAAAATATATTTTATGTCTGTCTCTACATTCTGGTCAACTCTGTTACCTCTGTTATAAAAAGTCAATCTTTAAAGCAAAACCATGTGACTTGCTCACTTCCTCTGGCTAGAACCTAGCACTGGCTAGGTGGTATGTCATTATTCCTCTCTCATTCATTTGAACAGAATGTGTAAGATACACCAATAGATTAATTATTTGTCAAATCTGTTATTGTGATATTTCAGTGAATCTCCCTTTCACTTTTTAAAAACAGTAATATTATGAAAATAAATAAAATTCAGTTTTCAGCCATCTCATGTCATATCTGTTTTGAGGTTAGCAATTTGAGCTAAAGGACAAAATGGTGAAAAATGTCAACTCTGTTAGGGTTTTAAAAGTTAACGATAACAGAGTTGACGATGAGTAAGAGACTCAAATGGCCCTGTTCTGATCTGGGATGTCAACTCTGTTTTTGTTATCAACTCTGTTACCATCGGTGTAAACTCTGTTTAAAGTTTTACTTAATCAGTTTGTTCAATTTTATTGTTAACAAACTGATAAGAAACTGATTAGCCTAGCTAGTTATATTTTACAACAGGCAATTGTTTTGAATTTTTGAACGCAAGTAATTTTTCAAGCTATGTTTTGAAAGAAAAAAAAAAAAAAAAAAAGGTATGCAGTCTAGGCAACTTTTCAGTTATATGTATAGATATTTAACTTCAAAACCTAAAGTCTACATCTTATTTAAAGTTTAAAGTTGAATTAAAGGATGAAGAAACAGAAGTTCTCGTAGAGAAAACAGGGTTGAAACTGTGTCACATATGTTAAATGTATATATTTGACCTAATTTGTCTGTAACAGAGTTGGAAGATTTATCTGTCAGTACATTGATTAACTATTTTTTGAATCTTGCATGTTTAAGATTGGCAAAAATACAAAATATTAAATTTGTAGTGTGTTCTATGAAAATAAAAAAGTTGAGCAAAAAAAGAAAATGCAATTTTTGTCTTCTTCCTCTCCTTGAAATGTACCCACAATTATGGAGTCATATACGCTCATCAAGGCTGCACTTATGTGATCCAAAATACAGTAGAAATTAAAAAAAAATTATTAGAATTTTAAATAACCGTTTTCTATGTTAACCTGTATTAAAATGTATTTTATTTTTCATTTTAAAGCTGTATTTTCAGCATCATTACTCCTGTCTTCAGTGTCACGTGATCCTTCAGAAATCTTTCTAAAACACTGATTATACTGTACTAACACTGATTAATATTTCTGATAATTATTATGTTGAAAACAGTTGTGCTGTCCAGTATTTTTGTGTGTATTCACGTTATACACGTGTATTTACCCATGTAACTCTTCAGGACTATCACCAATAGTGATGTTTGACTTCTCAAGCGCTAAACACGTTTCTAAAGTTCTAAAGCTTTCACGTTTCGCTCACAGGCCTGCTCTGAGCACAGATGAGCGGTGATGCTGATGTGGAGTCGCGGGTTTGATGCAGGTGAGTGTGGTTTTACTGACCCAGGTACAGCACGGTGGGGATGAAGCCCCAGCGGATGATGAACTGGCCGCACTGGAACACCTGCTGCAGCCGCTGCTTGCTCTCTTTGCTCAGTTTGGACATGATTTCACGCAGATTTGATCGTCTCTGGATCCGACGCGGAGCGGTGAAGGGCACGGAAGAGCGCAGGAAGCACGTGGATGCCGGAAAGCGTGCGACGGCGTTCCTACGGCTGCAGTTTTGCGACAGTCACCAAAAAAGTGACACGCTGACATCTAGCGGCCACTCAGGGCATAGGCACAATAAATTATATATAAATATAATTATATATATAATTAATTTATTTTGCTTAATTTAAAATTGCCATATTAAATAGATTATTACATTTAAGTGAATGCATTTTGAAAGTTTACTTAAATATGTGAATATTGAAAGGTCAAACACATACATTTTAATGCAATATTCTTTTATAATAATATTTTATAATAATGTTTTTTTCTATTAAAAAAATATAACATTAACTCTAAATTAAATATTATATAAATGCATGCATTTTGACAATTTATTTCAATGACCTAATAATGGAAAAATCCAAGTCAAACAAATATATTTTAAATGCACTGTTATTTTATATATTTTAGATTTTGCTTTATGTAAAATGTATCCTACTAAATGTTAATGTAAATGTATGCTTTTTGTCAATATACTACCGAATATTAGTGAATTACTAAGTAATGAAAGAAGTAACTCTAGTTTTAATTATTTTATTTTGCTTTATGAAAAATGTATTATTTTTAAATTAAATAATACACATCAATGTGTTTTTTATTGACAATTTACTTTAATAAAATAACAAAATATTTAATATTTTGATTATGTAGAAGCTGGTATGTTCAATTGACAACAAAAATGACACCAACTTACTATGAACTCAACTCAACCCATCTATATTGTGTGTTAGCATCAAATTTGAATAATTACGTATTAATCTTATTTAAAGAAATACTGACCTTTCAAAAGGATCTCAATTTAACTTTCCATTACAAAAACTTTTCGTTTTATCCTACAAATGTTTTATTTAAAAATTAATACATCCACAAATCCTTGATTAACAGATTTTTTTAGTTTTAATAAAAAATAATATATCCATAAAACATTCAGAAATCAACATTCTTTAATGACAAAACGGATTTAATCTCAGAACCATTTAGATGGGGTAAAAAAAAGTATTTAACATTAAAAAAAATTCTTTAACACATAAAAATCCAGAGGCAAATTGAAATAGAAATCTTTATTTTCAGACTGTAACCATGTTACTTTTTGGACAAAAGGCAAAAAATGACTGTAGTACAATAATATTTACAATCCACAACAAAAATATTCACATTCTCCAAATAATCTGAGAACAGACATGAGCACGATTATTAATGATCCACTTCAAATTAAAAACACAATCCGTTATGAGCAGAAAACGTCTTCAAAAACATCCTCTTAAAAAAGAAAACAATAAAACCAGATAGATACTAGTGCAAAAGCAGTGATGCGTCAATAAAAGCAGAAAACCAACGCTCTACATATTAATTTTAAATCAAGAAATTATTTCTGGCTTATAATCACACTGTTTGATGGGTCTCTGCATGACATCGGTGTGACCAGCTGGTTAACTAATACCAGTTTAACCACCAATACTAACCCGCCTGCCTCACGTGTCAAAGCATCTCATATGGCCTCACATACAGCAATTCATATAATAACCATATTGCTTTATAATGAACACTATTGATTTCGGTCAGATTTCTTCAGGATTTTCCACTCAGGCTTGTAGGCATCTAAATATTTGGAAACTGTGACGCGATGGCTTTGGGTTGGAGCCCAGTGCATGCTGATATACGCAGAGAAGAGGAACTACAGTTCGCACACGTAAAAATCGAGTAATAATACCATGAAAACGTCTGAATCAGTATTAAAAATACACAATATCTGACTTCACATGGATTAAAAACACTTCAAAAATACATGACTTTTGTAATCACGACTGACCAAAGCTGTAGGGAAAAAAATAAACTGACTTCCTGTAAGGTGCTGCAGTTTCCTGCCAAAAGGTGGCAGCGGTGAGCGTCTCCATTTAGGGTCACAAGTCAGAGGTCACGTGGATACTGGAACCCAAATCCATTTTTTAAATGTTGTAAAAATCTGCTCACAGAGGCTGCATTTATATGATGAAAAATACAGTAAAAAAACAAACAGTAAAATAAATATTGTGTGCAATTTGATTCATTTAAAATAAAAATCCCAGTCA
This sequence comes from Enteromius thamalakanensis, assembly GCA_032357475.1. NCBI lineage: Eukaryota > Metazoa > Chordata > Actinopteri > Cypriniformes > Cyprinidae > Enteromius > Enteromius thamalakanensis. The sequence continues at coordinate 1,154,711 of JAUCMT010000135.1, read as the reverse complement.
AATATAATTTTAATTACACTATCATTTTATTTTGCTTTATTCTTAAAACCTGCGGCAACTAATACAAAATGTAATAGTATATGTAAATGTATGCATTTTGACATTTGAATAAAATATCTGACTTTATGTGAATCCGACTCTTGTTTCGATCTAATTTAGACGAGATTTTCCACTCGGGTTTGTAATCGAGCATCTGAATTCCTGGAAACTGTGACGTGACTACTTCGGTTTGGAGCTCAGTGCATGCTGGGATACGTAGAGAAGAGGAACTGTAGTTTGCACAGGTAAAAATCGAGTAATAATACCATAAAAGTGCCCAAACTGCCAATAAAAAGACACAATATCCGATTTCACATAAAACCGACTCGTTTCGGTCAGATTTAAACAGGACTTGCCACTCGGGTTCCTAATTAGGGACAAATTTCCCAGTAATTGCAATACGTAACAGTTCGTAAAAAAATGTCCATCATTTGTACGAATCTGCATTTCCCGCCACATGGTGGCAGCAGTGAGCATCTCCGCTTAGGGTCACAGGTCACATGGACACTGAAACCCAATGAAACCCAAATCCACTTTTTAAATGTTTTTGAAACTCTTCTGCTCACAGAGGCTGCGTTTATAAGAATACAGAAAAAAAAAAAAAAAGTTAATTAAATATAGCATTTATGCATGTAGTTTTATATTCTCCTTGAATTGCTTAAAAACGAAAGGCAAATAAAACAACAAAAATCCCAGTCAAACAAATATGTTTTAATTACACTATTTTATTTTGCTTTGTTATTAATTAAAAATTTCGCCATTAATACAAAATTTAAATATTACACGTAAATGTATGCAATAAGTGAATAACCAAAGGAAAATATCTGACTTCACGTGAATCTGACTCTCGTTTAGCTCAGATTTCTTCAGGAATTTTCACTCAGGTTAGTAAGTATCCGTATTCCTGGAAACTGACGTGATGGCTTCGTGTTGGAGCTCAGTGCATGCTGGGATACGTAGAAAAAGAAAAACTGCAGTTCGCACACGTAAAAAACGAGTAATAATACAACAAAAGTGTCCGAATCGGCATTAAAAATACACAATATCTGGCTTCACATGAATCCGACTATCGTTAGTCAGATTTAAACAGGATTTTCCACTCGAGTTCGTAATCAAGCATCCGGAAGTCATTGCGATACGTAGCATTTCGTAAACGTTAAAAATCATAACACGTCCGAAACGGCATTTACAAATACACAAACACTTCAAAAATACATGACTTTCGACTTAACGAAAACCGAAGGGAAAAATAAACTTCCTGTAAGGTGCTGCAGTTATCCTGCCACAAGGTGGCAGCGGTGAGCGTCTCCATTAAGGGTCACAGGTCAGAGGTCACGTGGATGCTAATGGTGGGTGAGCGCTGCCGGTGCGGGTGAGCGGGGCTTAGGTGTTCAGAGTAAGCCCCGCCCCCTTCTTCCACCTCTGCGACGTGATTGGTCGTGGGGCTGGAGGCGAGGGCGCTGCTAACCTGCTCGAAGGAGCGCGAAAAGACGGCGCTAGCGGTGCGCGACAGACTCAGCGAGCCGCTCTTGGTCAACGTCAGCCGTTTGAGCGACAGCAGCTCCAGGTTCTCACTCATGGCGCGGACGGTGGCCTGTTTGCGCGACAGCTGCTCGGCGCCGCTCGCAGCATCCTTGTCTTTGCTGGAGCGGGCCGTCAGCCGCCGCAGGCCCTTCCCAGCCGGTTTCCCGCCGCTGCTGCTGCTGATGACGATGGTCGGAGGGCTGCTCGGAGCAGCGCACGCTTGCGTACAGATGCCCTCGTCCACCTCTGCGATCTCCGTCAGCTCATCCGGGGAACCCAGATCCACTGCGTCTGAGAGAGAGAGAACGGGAAGCTTTAACATGCTTTTGAAGAAGGCTTCTGCACACAGAGGCTGTGCTTATATAAGATACCATCGTGAAATAATGTTATAATTCAAAATAGCTGTTTACTATGCGAATATTACAGATTTTAGTGTCTTTTTGATCAAATAAATTAAGCCTGTGTGAGCAGAAGGGACTTTGTTTAAAAATATATATAGATATTTACACATGTAAATATAGTTTAAAATGTGTTAATAAGCAGCAGATTTTTAGGATCACTGATGTTGAAGTTCACATGTAAATTATTAGAAAATGCTTTTTCAACAGTGCAATAAGATGCACAAATAATATTTAAGAGCATCAGCAGGTCAGACAGATGAAATACAAAAACTTTACACCGCAAACTCTACTGTAAGAGTGTTTTGGGGATAAGAAGGACAGTCTGAAAGCAGAGGAGGCTGTTGGGGTGTCTTGAAGGAAAAGGAGGGAATAACCAGAAGCTCAAACTAGAGGAGAAACAGACTGACAAGACGTTCAGATCAGATTGATAATGGAGGAGATTTGTGAAGGTTTTAAGAGACTAGTTGAGTCAAGCTTCATATTAGTGATCTGTTGACAGCTCTATCCGACACATCACTTCCTGTCAGTCGGTCTCATCTAAAGGGAGGTTGTTTCCCTTGACAACACAGCGAAGGGTCGGGAAAGAGCGGCAAACATGAGACGGCGCATCTGAGTCTGGATGAAAACACTCAGGAGCGGAGGAGAACAGAAGTATGGAGTGAGGTGAGTGAGTCCAGGGTCAGTCACAGAGAGAAGAGGAGACGGTTAATAATATTCCTGCTTCAGCAGAAGCTCTATCCATATCACCACAATAAAACACCCAAATAAAAATTAATAAAACTCAATAGTTATATCTAACTACAGCAACAACACTAATAATATTAATACGAGTTTTTATTAGTTAAATAAATAAAACATACCTGTACATAACGTTCAAGTGTGAATGATAAAATAATAATAATATATAATTAAATATTTTGTCCCCAAGATTAAATAAATGAATAAATAAACAAACTGTATTTATAATTATATCTAATCTCAACATTTATTAACACAAAAAAATTATCATTATTTTTATAGTATTATGAAGTGCTTTTAGGATAATTATACATATTAAAATGATAATATACTGTAGTATAAAAAATGGTAATATATAATATAATTTAATTACAAGATCTAATACTTTAATGTTAAATTAAAGAAAATAATATAGTGTAACAATAACTAAATAAATTACAATACATAATATATTTATAGAAAGTTTTTATATACAGTGCTTATATAATAAAATTAATAACTAATAACAACAAGTAATTTATAATAATCACAATACAAAAAAATATATAGAAAAATTTCTCTATGTATGTTTTTTGTATTTTACAATTTTCATTTCACATTTATTCATGTACATCTAAAATAATATGTATATAAGTTAGTACTGTCAAATGATTTAGCATGATTAAATTGCATCCAAAATAAAAGTTTCTGTTGACATAATATGCGTGTGCTGTGCATATTTATTATGTATATATAAATACTAACACATATACTGTATTTCCATGTAACTATTTATATTCACATAATTTATCATATACATCATATGTAAATATATTTATAATATATAAACATAACATTTTTCTTAAGTATAAACATGAATGTGTGTATTTATTTTTACATCAATAAATACACAAAGTACACACACACATATATATATTATGTAAACAACAACTTTTATTTTGGATGCTCAGCACTAATATAAATCCCGCTGTTGCAATTTTCCACATATTTCCCACAAAACCAGAAGTAAATGTAAAAAGAAATTGATTGTGCGACTTTGTACAAAACCAATGTACAGAGTGATTTACTGTGGTGATGAACACAGTCTATAGAGCTTTACTTCTGAACCAGAGGAAAACCCCAAAGCCAAGCTTCACCCTGACGACGGCCGACCCTCGGAAGCGTTAGCATCTCATGAATAATTAAGAGTCTGATCGAGAAGCTCCGCCCACACCAGTACCTCTGGGCCCGAGGGAGAGGGGATGGGTGGTTGGGGCTCTAGAACTGAACCCGCCCCGCAGAGGGCGTCCCGTCCTCTAGGTGCCTCCGCACAGACTTCTGCCTCCTGACCTCTTGACCTCTAGGGTCGACCCCCACCTCGCTGGTGGCCCCCAGCGCCTCCCCCTCTGTCCTGCTGCGCAGAGCCTCTCCGTTGAGCAGCCGCTCACCGCCGACCCCCGTTACACTAATCTCAGGGATGGGCCCCGTCACGCAGGAGTCAGGGGAGTCTACACTGTCCTCCTGAGACTCTGAGACACACACACACACACGGATACATGCATGACGGCTGATGAGACACACACAGAAATCAAATCTCAAACATCAAGACAAACATAAACACTTCAAAATCATAAAGATGAAAATGGACACAGATGGCAATGAAAGCGTCTCATCGATGCTATTTATGAACTATAATATACTGTTTAAAATTATTAAGTGCTGTCAAACAATACATTGCAATTAATCCCATGCAAAATAAATGTTTTTGTTTACATTATATGTGTGTGTGCGCTAAGTGTATATATATATATACACACACATACACACACACACACACAAACACATGCATGTGTTTATTTGAGAAAAATATGTAATGTTTATACATTTAATACATTTATATAATTATAGAAATTATAGTAATATAAATCTATACACATGTAAATATTGTCAAAATGAACACTGTATGTAAGTGCATTTATACATACACATAATAAATATGCACAGTACACAAACATATAATGTAAACAAAAACATTTATTTTGGATACGATTCATCGTTTGACAGCACTAAAATATTAGAAAATTATTGTAAAATCATACAGAAAACATTTTAAAATAATTATTTTATAATAATGATTACTATAATTTAAGTGTAATGTTCAATACAGGATTATATTTTATATTATAAAATTCATTTTATTGTTTTATCATAACTTATATTTTATTAAATATATGTTTATCGCGATATGTGGTTATTATAAAATATTGTAAGTAATTTTATAATGATATCATTATGATGACATAATATCTATTACATTATATTGTAATATAATAATAAACAAGTAACTTATACAACTATTTTATGTTTAAATGTTGTTATGAAACTAAAATTAAAATGATAATCCTATTACAAAATTATTAAACATTAATAGAACAATTTAATCACAATATTATATTTTATCAAAACAATGTACTTAAAATATCATGATGCGTTATAACTAAACAATTATGCAAAACTTGTTATTTAATAAAATAATAATCGTAAGCATAATATGTGGTAATATTTATCACAAACATTATAATGAATATTACATTTTTATTATTTTATATTAATGTGTTACGTTATATTACTGATGTTTTAATAATGCTCGAATGCTAATGTTTATTATTTATACTATATGCTTATTATTAATATACTTCTAAAATACATAAATATAAATAAATAAATTTGAATACTAATAATTTAAATATATTTGAACTGTATATAAACTTGTGTTGTCAAACAATTAATCGCATCCAAAATAAAAGTTTTTCTTTACATAATATATTTGTATGTACTGTATATATTTATTAAGTGTGTATATATATATATATATATATATACACAAACACAAACACATGCATATATATATATTTAATGAAAATATATGTTTATATATTAAATATATTTAGATATAATATCAAATATAAGAAAATAAATATATAAATGCATTAACATGTAAATACTTTCAAAATATATACTGTACATGTGTTTTAATATAAACATAATTAATAAACACAGCATAAACACATTATGTAAAGAAAAACGTTTATGTTGGATGCAATTAATCACTAATAAACCCATACCTCCACGTTATGAAACACTTAAAAGACTCACAAAAGTAAGTCTAAAATTATGAAAAGGATAGTATGATGAAGCATCATTTCTATCTCCAGCACAGATGCTTTACATGGTTCAGTGAGATGATTTAGACACCAAACGTGTATAATTTGCTCTCAGTAACCGGAGTATGAGCACTAGTAATGGTGACGTCTGCCTCAGCAAACCACACTAATGAGAGCGTTTGCTGCTTAATTAGGGCTGACTAACAGAAAACCCTTCATTACATCTGAAACGAGCGATTGTAATTAGTCAGATGTGACCGGCTCAAACCCAGCAGCTGCAAATCTGTGCTAAACACGTCATATTATGACTATGATCGAGAAGGATTCCCAGGAAAAACCCCAGGGATTTAAAGGAGAAGTCCACTTCCAGAATAAACACTTCCTGATCATCTGCTCACACCCATCTCATCCAAGATGGTCACGTCTGTCTGTCTTCAGTCGCAAAGAAATTAGTTTTTCTGAGGAGAACACTGCAGGATTTTTCTCCATTTAATGGACTTCAACGGTGGCCAGCGACTTAAAGGTCAAAAACATAGCTCCATGAGCTCTTCGTTCACTCATGCATTAGTTCGCCCGTTCTTTCATTCATTCATTCATTTGTTCACTCATGCATTAGTTTGCCCTTTCATTCATTCATTTGTTTGTTCACTTATGCATTAGGTCGCCTTTTATTCATTATTTCGCCCGTTCATTAATTTGTTCGTTCCCTTATTCATTAGTTTGCCCGTTCATTCATTCATTTGTTCGTTCACTTATTTTAAGCACAAATGCTCTGCTTGCTGTAGCTCTGAGATCAGCAAGCAGACTCTTCATACTTTTAAAAACTATCTAATTTTCTCCCCCAAATATATAATCATCCAGCATCGTTGCTTTACCTTTTTTTGTAAAGAGAAATGACTTTTTTTGCAAGTTAGTTTTGTAAACACTGGCTCTGTATTTCTGACATTGTTTTACTAGATACGATTCTTATTTTTGATTTCAAATCGATGAGCGCCATTGAAGTCCACTATAAGGAGAAAAATTCTGCAATGCTTTCCTCAAAAGACCTGATGTCGGTTGCACCAGCTGGACGTACGCCCGCTCATAAGACTAGTCTGGATGTAAAATGCGTTCTAAGTCCTGCGTAGAATTTATACCCGTTGCACCATCTCGGCGTAAGCTACGTCTGAGACCAAATCTTACACCTAGTCAGAGGTAGGTGTAAAGTAAAAATCATGATTTTCTCTGACATTATTAGTTTTTAGGATTCATGTCTGTTTGTTAATTATTACAGCAGACAATCACGAAGCTCGGTGTTGGCTCCATCTCCAAAACCATTATTTTTCAGGAAATAAAAAAAACGGCATTTTTTTTGAGTTTTTAAACATTGTATGGTAAAAGTTGGTACCTTATATTGCTATCATATGCTGTTGTGTACCAACATTAACACAACATTTCCCCAAATGTCATGTTTTATCGGAGATGGCCTACAAGATTGAATACACAAGAATAATTCATGCAGATTTTTGCAAAATAAATAATGGTTCATAGCGACCCAGACTATAAAACACTCCTCAAAATTGCAATTTCTCTTTTAATTTTTTATTTTCCAAAAACATTTTTTATCAGATTCAGCCTTTTATATACAGTAGTCAACTTTGATGATCCACTTCAAACGTTGACTACTGTATACGTGGCAGTCACTAAAAGCTGAATCAATGGGTTTCTGCTTGCAGTTTCAAGTCTACCTGTGAGAAGGACACACCATTTTTACACATTAATTCAGAGGTGGTCACAAAAAAACACAGCAGACACACTATACTTCCAGGTATAACATCTCACCTGCAAAGGATCAAGCTGCAACTGAATACTTGAATACTAATCTTGCTATTTTCACAGTAAGGAGTTTTGTTGTGAACAGGGCCAGAGTGTTTTACCTTTAATGGAGAACTTGAGGGTGTGATTGGGGAGTCTTTTTCCCGCCCATTCGCTGGCCGAGTTCTCACTCAGCAAGGTCTGGAGATGCAGCGTGTACTTCCCGAGCTTACTGAGATTCTCTGGAAGTACAAACACTAACTTAGTATTCTATGAGAAGTAAAGCAAACCCAAAAACTGTGCTAGGAAGTCCATTTTCAAAAATAATAGTGATAGATTTACAATCAAGCAACAAGAAAAAATATTTGAATAAACTGTTTTAATTTAATTAAATCGCCAGTAGATTACAGAAGAATACTGACCAAAATACTCTTTGAATGAACAGAAAAACTTTAAATACAACTGTATTAATCATTTTTACTCTAATTAAAAAAAAAAAATTATTTTGGTAAGACTTTAAGATATTAGATAATGTTAGCTCATATATTACAAACAATAAGCAATACATTTGTTAAACTATTAATTAATCTTTGCTACTGTTGGTTCATTTTTAGTTAATGTTAGCTCATAATAGCTACACTAAGTAATATCAGACACAACTCTTAATTTTGGAAATGAGCGATTATAAAAGGTTAGTTTCATTCCTGGATTCTGATTGAATGAATGAATGAATGAATGAGGCATTTATATAGCGCTTTTACTGTGTATGGCCAAACACCCAAAGTGCTTTACAATCATGTGGGGGGTCTCTCCTCAACCACCACCAGTGTGCAGCATCCTCTTGGATGATGCGACGGCTGCCACAGGACAACGGCGCCAGTGCGCTCACCACACACCAGCTACAGGGGAGAGGAGAGAGAGATACAGCCAATCAATGGATGAGGATTATTGGGAGGCCATGATAGACAAGGGCCAGTGGGAATTTGGCCAGGACACCGGGGTTACACCCCTACTCTTTA
>JAUCMT010000135.1:1108911-1123287 GCA_032357475.1 Enteromius thamalakanensis | reverse complement strand
CGCTTCGCAATGCGCGTGCAAGACTGAAGGAATCACTCCCAGAGACGACTCGTTCTTCCCAAGTCACATTAAAGATTTGTTCAAAATCAACAATTTCATCAACATAAAAAATATAGAACATTTTATCGGACACATTTTTATTGATATCGATCATTTGCCTATCGCGATACATATCGTTATCGTTTTATCGCCCAGCCCTATGATGAACTACGGCTCTGTGCGGTAAACGCTGCACTGTAAAAAATGATCTCACCAACAAGTTATGATAACTTGCATATTTCATTAACTCAGACATAAAATAATATTTTATTAAATTTCAACTCAATTGTTTGAGTTTTCAGTCTTCCAATTTACAGCCATACGTTACTTCAATGAATCTCAAATACCTGGTGGTTAAATTAACTTGCAATTTTAAATTGAGTGGGGTACAACTTTTGAAAATTGAGGGAGGACAGGTATTTCTCGGTAAAAGATATTTTAGAAATAGGGTCTAGTGGGAGGGGAAGACATTACTTCTTCAAGTTTTTATCAGAGTGTGGACTGTATACAAGGATATAGTGGAGTAAGAATCTAGTCCAGTAGATGGCAGCAATGCAACTTATTCTTTGGATGCCGGCTGCCGTAAAACCCCAAAAAGAAGAAGAAGAAGAAGAGGACAGGTGCATGTGCGAGTCAAATGCAAGCCTGGAGAGGACGTCGATGTTGAAGTTTACGCGGCAGCCTCACCAAAACCAAATTTCAGCTATTTTATATTCAATAATTTAAGCTTCAGTTCAAACGAGACGAGTCGGGTTGGCTTGAAGAGGGTCGAATTTGGTAAGTGTTTCTGTTTTCTTTTGAAGTCTACAATATGTGTTGATAACTTTAGCTGTCGTTACTGTTTGATATAACGTTAACGTTATGCACTGTGAAGTGCGGTAATTTCGTTTTAGCGAGGCATACACTTTTCTTAGCATTTTTCAGACTGGTAGCCTGTACGTGCAGATTAGTGGTGGAAATTAGAGGTCTGCGCGGGATAGTTTTTTTAATCCCGCTCCCGCTAGATTATGTCCCGCTCCCGCAAAATATATATATTATTTTCTCCCGCTCCCGCCCGCATTATTCAAGTTTTCTACCGCTCCCGCGCCCGCAAAAGCCCGCAGGTAAACACATGAGTAGTTTTATATTCACCGCTTCTTCCCACTACTCTATTATTTGTTTCACTTGCTTCCCTGTTGAATATAGATAAATAAGAAATGGAAAATAAACAAATGTTTCGTTTTATTTGAGTTTAATTAAATGGAATTATGAACACGGACACATCAACGGTTATTTATACTCAAAATAATGAGTTGAAATAGTTAAGAAATCCAATTTGTTAGACTTAACTTGAAATGTACTACTTTGCAGTACTGCACACACCACTTTGTTCTGTTTTGTGTGTTTCAGGTGATTTGACTTGGCTGGCTCGGCTACAGTACTCGTTTGATGAAGTGGACTTGTAAGTTTTGCAATTTTGCCTCATATATTGAAAAGACTATAGTGAATCATTACAAGGACAAGCATGGACGTGGAAGAACAGGCTTTTGTTGTATTTACCCTAATTGTTTCACCATCTTTCAATCCCATGTCGAACTTGGAAAACATTTGAAGGACCACAAACAAGGAGCCAGTCCTGTTGCTAAACTTTGTTGTGACCTTTGTAATTTTTCAGCACCAAGTAACCTCAAACATTATTTTCTTCATTTAAAGAGACATTTGATAAAACGAGAGACTGTGAATTGCCCATTTGTGGGGTGCTCTTTTCAATCAAGAGTAAGCTCGACTTTTACTGCTCACAGAAGCAGATATCATCAGGGTTCTACATTTAATAATTTCAAACCTGAACTTATAGTTCATTGTCAAAGTCAAGCTTTTGTCTATGATGAACAGAATAATTTTGAGTTGGAGTCGTCAGATGTTTCAGTAACTGAACCTGACTCTCAGCCTACACAGAAGTCAGTTGAGCACAGGTTTGCCTTCCTTTTCCTTAGACTGCAAGCCGTCCTTCATGTGTCAAAGTCTGCAATTCAAGAAATTGTGGATGATTTGTTTGATATTGGAGAATGTGCTGGGCAAATACCTGGGGAGTCAATTAAGAATGTTTTGAACAAGCATAATTGCATATCTGATGAATGTTTGACATCATTGACTGATCTATTTCAACAAGCTAACCCACTTAATTTGCTTTCAAGAGAAGGTTCTCTAGGCACTGACTACAAAAGACACTTGTATTACAAAAAGACCTTTAGTGTCATTGAACCTGTCGAATATCTTTTGAATAGACAGCAGAAGCTTCATACAGTTGTTTATATCCCTATTCTAAAGTTACTTTCAGTTCTTCTTAAAAAAGAAGAGGTACTGCAAGCATTAGGGAAAAGCAAACCTGTTGAACAGTCTGGTAACTACAAGTCTTTTCTGGATGGTGACTTCTATAAATCAAATGAAATTCTCTCAGGTCAAAAACTAAGTATAGCTATTACTTTGTATATTGATGACTTTGAAATATGTAATCCTTTGGGGACATCGAAAAAAAAACATAAAGTCTGCGGTGTCTATTGGGTTATTGGCAATTTACCCTCTAGATACAAGTCAGCATTGTCATCAATATACCTTGCGTTACTGTGTAAGGCTGATCATGTTAGGATTTATGGTTATGACTGTTTTTTGAAGCCCCTGATTGAAGATATTAAAAGTCTGGAAACAGTTGGTGTTTTTGTAGAGAAACTAGGGTATAATGTTAAAGGCACCATTTTGTTCGTTGCTGCTGATAACTTAGCAGCACATTCCTTAGGTGGATTTCAAGAGTCTTTTAATGTCGATAAGTTTTGTAGGTTTTGTCTAGCTAGTCGTCAAGACATACAGACACATGATGTTAGAACTGGGAACTTTGTTTTAAGATCACCAGAATCATTTGATGAAGCTGTAAATTTTTTAAAGCAGAGTGAACTTGTGTCTGTTGATGGTGTGAAACGAGACTGCCCTCTCAACAGTCTAACTGGTTTTCACACCTGCACAGGCTTTCCACCTGATTTTTTACACGATGTGCTGGAAGGGATTGTACCTGTAGAACTTAGTTTGTGCCTTGCGGATTTGATTTCAAAGAATCATTTCACATTAGAAGAGCTCAATAGCGAAATACAGAGTTTCCCTTTTGAATTCTCTGATAAAACAAACTGTCCCCAGAAAATTCCCTTAACTTTTCGAAAGACTGGAACTGTAGGTGGCAACGGCCATGAAAATTGGTGTCTTGTGCGTTTCCTTCCTCTAATCATCGGCCACCGTGTTCCGGAAGGGGATCAAACATGGGAAGTACTCCTTGAGCTGAAAGACTTGGTTGAGCTCTTGGCAACTCCATCTTACACTGAAGACTCAATTTGTTATTTGCAGTCCAAAATATCAGATCATAGACAGTTACTGCAGACAGTTTTCCCGGATTACAAGTTGCGCCCCAAACATCACTTTATTGAACATTATCCGTACCTGATTCAAAGGTTTGGACCCTTGATAGATTTGTGGACAATCAGATTTGAGGCTAAGCATTCTTTTTTTAAAAAGGTTGTGCGTGATGCTAATAACTTTAAAAACATTCTTCTTACCCTTGCCTCCAGACACCAACTTATGCTGGCCTATTATCTTGAAATGCCCAGTATTTTCAAGCCTGAGATTGAGACGGCAAAAGTGACTGATGTGTGCCTGGGAGTCTTAGATGGTGGTCTTAGACTTGCAATCTTGAATCGGTTCAGTGATGTTGGCACCGTTGGACTCACCCCTCATGTCTACTTAAATGGAACACAGTATTCAAAGGGAATGATACTTTCTGTGGGAAGCACAAGTGGACTACCCAACTTTGGAAGGATTTTGGAAATATGCATTGTGCCGGCTGGTCATGTTTGTTTCTTTATTGAACCTTTTCTCACTTACTACGTGGAGCATTTGAGGAGTTATCATCTTGTGAAGAAAAGCCCTGCTGAGTGTCTCTTGGTGAAACCAGAGGATCTCAATGACTACATGCCACTTGCATCATACCTTGTCCAGGGGCACCTGTTAACCACTCCTAAAACATTCTTACTGAATTAATGCTACTGTAAGTTTTATAGTGTTACTACTTTATCACAAATTGTGTCCTGAGACAACTCGTTACTGTAATCCTGCATGATTAACCCTTTTGCAATATTTCCAGATCTTTTCTGGAGTAACCCAGATGTCGGTGTTACAAGACACTTGTTACCCTGATCTAGAACAATTAACCTTATTGCTTTTTTCCTCCAAATCTGTCTAGGTGCAGCCAAGGTTTTTGGTGTCCTGCTAAATAACATCGAACTGCCTAATCCAAATAAATTAACCCTTGCATTGTTTACCAAATCTTTCCTGCAGTGATCCAGATGTTTGTTTACACTTGCCACACTGACTCTTAAGAATCCTTGCTGTTTTCTAAATTTTATTTAAAAAATACCCTCTAATGTCTTTGTATGTATAAAATGAATTAAACCTTTTTTCTCCTCCAATTTCAGGCCGAAGTGCTCCACAATGCTGTTGCGAGTTGTCCTTTCTGAGACCGAGATCAGGCGTCTTTCCATTGAAAGCACTCCCCCTAATGTTGAGGAACTATGCCAGGTATTGCGTACAAAACTTGGCCTGAGAGGTGGATTTATTTTGCAATTTGAAGACCCTGCGTTCAAGGATCAGCTGACCAACCTGACCGACATCCAAGACCTTCCTGAGGAGCGAGCAACATTGAAAGTGATCTTCACGACTGATGAAGTTCTTTCGGATTCCACATTGGATACAGCCAGCCTTCCATCTGTCAGTGGTGGGGAATCTGACTCACAGCAATGGCCTGATCCCTTCCCGATTCCAGAGTTCTCCCATGATGTTGAACTCACACTGCAAGAAGCAAATGGAAGATATGCAAAGGATGGATCTGTGATGGTGGTTCCTAAAGGTATGAAAACTGATATCCTGGACACACTTGCTGACAGCATGTCAAAGATTAGTCCCTATCCAGAGAGGCAGCACTATGAGAATGTTGCCAAAGCACTTGTGGAGAAGCATCCCAGTCTCAAAGAGCCAGGATCTGGAAAGGGTTGGTACGGCTGGTTCCACAGCCTGAAGTTTAAGCTTGGAAACTATCGGCAGAAGTTAAGTGCAGCTGGATGTCCAGAGGTGATAGTCAACAAAAGAAAAGGAGAAGATGCCAAGGGGCCATATTTGAAGAAGTCAAAGAAGGGCGAGCTACACTACTGTCCAGATCCCCCTGAAGGACTGAGTGCTGCAGACATGGAAGAAAAGCGGAGTATGATTGAGGTACATCGTACATGCACATCAACATGCAAATCATTCCTGTCTAATATGCTGCATACATACCTGCTTATAGTATACTGACTACCTACACTTTTCTCTTGTGTCTGTGAAGCCTACTATTTTGTCTTAGTATGTGTCCTTTGTGCTTGTGCAACTAATTTCAGGTGGAAGTACTGAAAAAAGACCCAGATCACAAGCAGATAGATGAGTTGATGTCTGCCACGTTTTCCAAGCGCAGAAAGGATATTGTAGGGGATCAACCTCTCATCGGGGATGTAATGGCAAAATGGCCTGCCATGTTCTGTGAGAGACAGGTAAAACAATAGACAACACTGAGACTGAGATTAATAACTTAATTAATTTAGTTTGAATGGATATCAGTGTGTGAGCTGGTTACATTTGAGTCTTTTGTGCGTTATTTCCAAGTCTGATACTGTACTGTTTTTCGGTGACATGAATGTGCATTGGAATGGAATGTGCCAATTGTCTAGTATAACCGAGTGGATGAAAGCCCTTCACAACAGACAACCTAAGCTTATGGTGATATCTTTTGAATATTTGTTCTGTAAGCTCTTAAACGTTATCTCTCTTTTTGTCTCCTCAGGTTCGGGCAGAGTTTAAGAGAATTGTAGGCATAGACCTTCTTGAGTCGTTCCTCGATGGACTTGATGACCTGGTGCCAAGACTGCTGGAAGTGTATAAAGCTGCGACCAAGTCTGGGAAGAAGCCTGCACTGAAAGCCATTTTGGACTGTCTGAAGAAAGATGTAAGTGGATGAGCTGAGAATTGTGAAATTGGGCTCCAGGTCCTATGTTACAATAAAATCTCAAAACTGCTTATTTCTGTAGGACACAAATGAAAGGAGAAGGACTGCTGCTCTGCTGGGCCTGCCACACTACCTATCCGAAGAGCCCTCAGACATCATCAGGATGTGTGACGTAAGATGTTTTTGTCATGCATAACAGCCCATTTACGCACACATGTACATCACTTGCACATGCATACAATCCACTCACCTCACCACAACACACATAGACATACACACAACCTTAAACACAGATATTGAATTAAATTCACTCAAGAGGGTTGATAATCAAGTCTTGTGGCAGCAGAATAGTGATGCAGGGAGGAGTGAGGCACAGAATAGTAGTGATGTTAAGGACGAGAGATGGGTAGAATAGTGGGGATGGAAGGGGGGGGGAGGGTCAACAATGTTGGGAGGGGTAGAATAAATAGGGTAGAGGTGGGAGGGTGCAGCATGCACTTTCACAGACATTTGCACTTCCCATTATTGTATCTAAAATGCACATACACACTCACAGCAGAAATCCCAGAGACACTTTTTTTTTTTTATCTGAAAACATGTTAACTGTTGACTGAGACTTAAATACAGTAACTTTGCAGAGCATTTATGTCTTGACTTAAACATTCACACAATTCCTTTTTGCTTTTCAAGGCCCATGGTGAGACTCTAGCTGAAGCCATGAAGGGTATGCAACTTGGCCTACTGATAGGCTATGAAGGTGACAATCAAGACGCCTTTCCATGTGAGGTGTTCAATGTAGCAGTTGTGGTTGAGGAGACACTTGTCCTTCACAACTTTAAGGATGTGTCATCCAGCTTCGCCATGCTTTTGGGGATCATCTACTGCGTAAACCTTCAGTATCCACGAGCCATGAAGTATTCTTTTGAGTTCCTTCAAAGGGTGGTGATGAAGATCAAACCAGATCAAGCCTCTGCCAGAGTCCACGGCTTCCGAAACAAGCTCCTAAGGTATCAACTGTAAACCACGCTCCACTTGGAATTGGGACAATGCATTTTTATTTTGTTTCTTTTGACATTATACCTAAGTTGAAGGAGAACCCTCTTAAGTAAAAAGGAAAGAAAAAGCCCTGATATTCATTTAACATTTAGTTTTTGTTGGACTTTGTTGGACTGAATACATTTCATGCATTAAATAACAGGGTCAAAGTATGCTTCAGGTATTCAAGTTTCTGAAGTATTTGAATTTGAGTTGAATTGAGTATTTGAGTTTCTGAAGTATTCTGAAGTATTCTCATTGTACAATTGTAAAATTGTACATTTCAATGTAACAGTATTCTGGTTATGGTGATGCTGTTAACAGGTGTTTTAAATGTTTAAATTTGAAACCTCTTTAATATTTCAATGTAAAAGTATTCTGGTTATGGTGATGCTGTTAACAGGTGTTTTAAATGTTTAAATTTGAAACTCTTTAATATTTCAATGTTGTGTAGTCTGGGGGTATAATTTGCTGTGCTAGTATTTTCATCCCTCATTGAAGAGTTGTGTATCACGACAAATATTGAAGCAAGAACAAACTGCTGCTGCACTGTTCATAAGTGTTGTATGTGTAGCTTATTTTGTCTTGACATTTGACGTTTTAATAAAAACATTTTTTACTAGACTTATGTTGTAAAGCAAGGCATTCTTTAACATAATCCTAACTTGTTAAGATAATTCAAAGACATTATTTAATTGAAATTACAAGGCTGAACCCACTTATTAGAATAAGTGGACATAAAGCATATTGATGAATAAAACACTTTTTTAGTGCAAATTATAAAGTTAACATCACTAATGGGGATAAGTGAACAGAATGCTAATAACTGAGTTCACTTTATTTTGAACTTACAAAGCAAAGTTGAAACAACACTAACTGTACAGTCATGTTGACTTACAGAAGAAAATTCAAAGCTTAACAAAACGTATAATAATGAGTTAAAGAAAAATAATAATCCATTTTGTTTGAACTTGAAGTTTTGAGGCAGCTGCTTAACTTACGATTTTAAGTAGAGCCAAGTAAATATTTTTTACAGTGTGCTTCAATTGATTATGGCTGGGTATCATTTAAAAAATTTGATACCGATACCTTGATTTCGATGTCGGTTCCTGAACGATACCTTTTTCAATAACAATTTTATGAAATCAGTTTTAACAAAATGACATTCTCTCAAAAAACTGCTTTTTTCAGCTTGTTGACATTTATACGGACTCAAAACCTCCTGCTGGAATCCTAACCCAGGCTCACTTCAGTTCATATCAAACACAAAGAGTTTAATATATCTATTCTAACAACACTGGACTTCAATTTATCTGACCCTCGTTTGAGCACGATCAGATGAGAGCTTGAAAAGGAATACACGACGGAAACTGCAATCCCAGGGTGCATTTAATTAAAGAGGAAAGAAAATAATTATCTCTAAGCCACTTTGTTGAAAAGGTATTAACTAAAAGGTACAGTAGATGAGAAACTGAGCTGCTGGTGGCACTCGAAGCATCTCAATTTTAACTGAACGCTGCAGATAAGTAGCCAGCGCAAATCTCACATTTCCTCTGAGCCGGGAACGTGTTGTCAAATCTGCAATGACTTGTAAAGCTCTTATGCTTAATGACAGCTCTGTTTGTGCTCTAAAGCGCCGGACCCCGGGGACGCTGGAGACGCTGTCAGTGCCAATTACACTCACATCTGGATTATTGTACTTCCGGTCTCTTTAGACTGTTTCCTATTGATTTTTGCCACAGATTAATGAACTGCCTGTGGGTTATGCATGTAGAGCAGACAGCAGACATCCACTGTTACGCTGACAGTAATGAAACATGGCTAATAAGCGTTGGTGTGCACACGCTTGTAATAAGGTGCCATTTAAAGGTCAGACAGGAGCAGGAAAATCCAAACCACACAGACCGGGACGATAAGAGTGTAAGAGAAACCGACGATCAGCAACGCTCCCTCAAGGCCTGCGAGTGACGCACCGATGTACTTCTGACTTTCCACGGAGTCTGGACCAATTTACAGCTTGTTCTGGCCAAGAATCGCCCACTTACACTAGAAGAGACTTATCTCATCTGAGAAACATTGCAAAAATTACACTGGAACTGGAAAAACTGTTACCAAACGTTAAACTCTGAAACAAATATTAATAAGCATGTCTGGATATTGATGCAGATTGATTCAATTCCAAATCACGGGCTCCTGATTCGACTGGGTTTGATTTTGATTCACTTAGACAAGTTTAAGGTATGCACTTAAATCATCTCGACTCCGAATGAACTCTGGAAGCCAAGGAGAAAAGGCAATTCAGATTGTAGATATCTAGCTTACTTCCTACCAAGTGCCTCTTAGCATTTTGAAATGACGCAAGCATGTAAATTTAACCAAATTTGGTGATTGCATCCAGCTTGTTGCATCAGACGGTCAATAACCAGACTGTGCCCCTGCAGTCTGAGGCGGAGATGAGAAACTGTGACAGGAACCTATGTGTGATGTTCACTAGCTCGCATCTACAAAACACCCCATATAATATCATCTGAACAGCTGTGGTTATCACCAGCCACATCTGCATGCATCTAATCAGCTGTCGGATAATGAACGGACACAAATGTGATTTTCTGCGTGCGTGACTCTTATCTCTTCACGAGTGGCCTCTCTCATAACAGAGGTCATTTCCTTTAATAATCTTCTCCTTCATAACAGGCTGATCATCTGTCATGCAGTGACTGGGAGGAAGGTGAACCGTGTGACTGATGTGTGCAACTCGCATTACACAACTTAAGACACTTAAACACTGCATGCACGTATAAGAATAACAAATATCCATGCGTCCTACAAATAAGCACGCAAACAATACATGCATGCATGCACATACTCAAAATAACACTATATGCATGCATGCATATTATTACTTAAGCATGTTACACAGAAAGCCATGCATGAGCATGCACGCACACACACTATCAGCCACTTTTGGGCATGTACACAAGCACTATGCATGGACACATAAGAATGCATGCATGCATAAATACAGACAAACAAGAATTTAAACACACACATACTCGTGCAAACCCATGCACATACGAACACACTCAGAAACACAGATGTACATGCATCCGTACACACACTTGATCTATGACAGCTCGAGCACAACTGCCTTGTCAACTGCTTAAAACAGCAAGAGCAGATTCTGTCTTTCATCAACCCTTCTCATCTAACATGTCCACGTCTGTTCTCCCTCATTTGAAGTTTGCAAATACACACAAGAATGAGTTTAATCACCAGAGAGGCTTTATAAGCTTAACGTTAGTTTGTTTAGTCACATGAGATGTGCCGCCACGCCATCATCGGCGAATGCACACGAGCCTCCTAGCTCGTATAAAGGCTGTTTTTTGAAATATATACTCACTTATCATGCTATATTTACGGCGTTCTCCCGCTCGTCTCGTTTATGTCTCGGTTAGTCCATTAATGCGCTGAAATAACTGAACACACGCGAGTCCTTCACCAGTACTTTCACACACTTCAGTCTAACATGAAGCGAGTTAGGATCTTTGATTGACAGCGGCACGGGCCAATAGCGGGGGAGGATATAAAACCCACAACCGCGGCCGCAAATAGCAGCCAATCAAATGGCCCCGAAGGCGGGACTTCACGGTTTCCACTAGCGAGGTAGACTGTGTCTGTTGTAACTATAGACATAAAAAATATGTAGACGCTTCATTGGCCGCCCGACGTCGCCGCCATGTTGGTCCGGGCAACATTTCTTAACTGTCATATCGGGACAGAAGACTCGTGAGCAGTTTGAGGATCTACAAACCATTGCACATAAATAAAAACATATCTTGGGGTATTACCTTTCACCGGTGAGACAGAACAGTTGTTTATGGTGTTTTTGGTCATATACGTTTGGTGTATACGTTTAATAACTATATAGCGATATTTCTAGCTGAACTTTTAAATGGATTCTTACTAAGTTTTAACTTGCATTGTAGTTTATACCATGAAGTAAATTGTGAGTATAATATGTGCAGTGCTCACTTTGACAAGAGTGTCAGACTGTCAGGATTAGAGAGCTAAAGCATCTCTCTTTAATTTCTCTACTCATTTACAAAATCACTAGATTATATGGATTTGATTGCTTATCATAACACTCTGGACTGCTTCTGTATTTATGTATTTCATTTTCAGACAGCTGCAAACAGGAGCACACAAGCCCTGAAGAAATCTGAAGAACAACCTTTTCACTTATATTTATTCTCTATTATTCCATCTTTAATATTTCATTCTATTTGCTGTTATTTATCTATTATTATTATTCATTTAGATGGTATTGCACATATAATTGTTGCTATTATAAATCTATTATATCACTTGTGTTATTGTACAGTATTACATTACTACTTGTACTATATACTTTTTATTACCACAAATCACTATTTGACTGTGCACTGTATCAGTGTATAATATTTTATCACTGCAAGTTTGACTGGATCCATAAAGGATTATCATTTAGCTACAATCCTTTATGTTTGTTGAGTATCTAGAGTTCATGTCGTGGAAATAGGAAGCAGACTGGCACTGTTTGATTTGTATGCACTAATTTTATTCAATTTTTTCAATGATGTAAAATTATTAGTACTTAAAGGTGTATTATTTAGATTTTTAAAGTACATTTAACAGGTGAAATCATTCTAAAATAATAGGAGATGATGTCACAAAGGCAAAATATTGATACACACACTCATTAGGAGGACTGATCCAGAAGCATGTAGTGAAGTTCGTTTATAAAACACAAGTTATAACGAATCCCTTCATTATGCTTTCCAGCGTTAAACTATTTGTTCTCAAACAGGGATGTTCAATGATCATCAAGACACTAAAATAGGTATAGTCGTTATTTTTAAGTCATTTATATTTTAAATAAGGACACATGTAGATCTTAATAATGTTAAAATAGCCAAGATGTATTATTTATTAGGTTACTTGCGCAACTGCTCTGTTCAGGGTTTATGTACTTTAGTACATTTTTTATGTATATATATATATATATATAGCTTTATTCCTTTTGTGTTCTGTTTATATTTAATATACTTTTAACAAAAAGCAAAAACAGACTTCTAGCTTGCTCTATTCTTTTTCTATTATATCTGTTTTATTTGTACTCATTTCTAACACCTCACAACATGTAGTGCATTAGGCTAACTGAGCACTTGCACATCACTGCATTAAAAAAGCATCTGCTGAACGACTACATGTATGTGTTTAGTATATTTGTACTGCCTGCTGTTGTGTTTATATGTGCTGCTGCAATACTGCCATATCCCAACTTCTGTTCATGGTACATCTTTCTAAAATCCTTCATATTTGCGAGTCGCTCACTTTAAGACACACAGTCGCTTCACGGTGTGATTCCAGAGAGCGATGCAGCCTCGTTGAGGAGGTTTCCAGCCTCTTTCCTGTACTTGGGGCTCAGTTCTTTGGCTCTCCGAGCCTCCTGGAGGTTTTTCTGCAGGTTGTCCAGCAGCCTCTTCTGCTCCTGGTGTCTGGACTCAGCATCTCGGATCTGCCTGCTCATGCCGTCCTCGTCTCTCAGAAGCGAGTCGATCATCTCGTGGAGTTTGGTGCTGACGGATATGACTGATTTGGCGGCTCGGCTCACCTCGGCCACGTTCTCCTGCGTCTGCTTCAGTTCGCTGGGGACTTCTGCTTCTGCTCTCACCATCAGACTGAAGTCGTAACCTTTCACCTCCAGACTGATGTGACAGAGCTCTGGTGGAGGGAAAACCAGGGTGCGCAGGGTATAGAGTAAGTGGTTTCAGGTATGATGTTGAATTATTTTCTGAATGACTAACTGCAATAAATTATCCAATGCATCATTTTCCTCAAACCCTCTACCAACAAAAACAGATTTACATAGCCATGCAGCTTTAAAATAAAAAAGGCCTGATATTAGTTAATCTGATTATTAATAATTCCAAAACATCAAAATTATTACCAAAATAAGATAATTTTTTTCTCTAAGACTAAATGCCAACATTTCAATTGTAATAACAAAAGGAAGTATTTAAAATTATAACTTACAATCTGTTCAGATACTGTTTTAGTTAATATTTTAGATGATTTCAGATTTTCTGCTCTTGTGTTAATTTTTAGTTACGTTTTGTGACATTTTTTTAACATGGTTTTTTGTTTTATTTTAGTTATTTTTAGTACAAGTTCAAAATGAAAATGAGAAATGTTGCTTTTCTAACTAGCTGAAATAAATCAAATACAGAACATGAAGCTTTTTTAATTCCAGTTATACAGTTAAAAACTATATGAACATTTAAAAACAACTGGGGAAAAAATCACAAGAAACTTTACCTAAAATTAACATGAGAGCAGAAAACATTAAAATAATACCTACTTCAAAATATGAATATAAATCATTGTTATATGTTAACTATAATAACCCTGGTTGAAATCAGAAGTATGCATGTGTGAAAACAGGCTCATCTGTGTTCAGATTCACACGACTGAGTGATGACACAAGATTTCTTCACTTTGTAAATGGCTGTCGAAAGCGAAAATCTTACGAAATGCACATATTTTTTGAGAAAGTGTGACTATCAATGGCGCAAATTAGTAAGAAACAAGTACTGAATTTCATTCAGCATAGGCCTAAATAATGATGGGTTGATATGATACTACATAAAAATATTTACAAAACAATTAACATGGCATTTATATGGTAGGACAATATCAGCAATCTCCAGTTAACATGATTTTGAATGACTAAATACTGGCATAAACCTTATGTGCATCGTATTAACCCTAGATGGACTGTGTTAGTTATAAGTGACGGGTTGTGTCTGAATGTATCTGGTGAGCAGACTGTGCCCTCTGCAGGCCGGGACTCCAGTGTGAGGATCTTACCATGTTTCTCCCTGATCTTCCTCAGGCATTCAGACAGACTGTCGTTTACTGGGCAGTGATAGCGGCTTGCAAGAGTCTGAAGCTTGCTCTTCATCGCCTCATGGTGTTCCTGCTGTTTGTTGAAGGTCTCTGCAACATCAGTGAAGCGCTCATCGAGACCAGAAACACCAAGACGACGAGCAGAAAACACCCCTCTCCTCTCATCTACATCTGCTGGAGCATACCAAACACACAAGAGACATGATATATGATGGATGGATGGATGGGTGGATGGATGGATGGATGGATGGATGGATGGATGGATGGATGGATGGATGGATGGATGGATGGATGGATGGATGGAT
>JAUCMT010000135.1:1058117-1091352 GCA_032357475.1 Enteromius thamalakanensis | reverse complement strand
GTTTCCAGAAAAGTGTACCATATGCATCAGACGTTTAGCCAACGTTCGGTGGGCGTGACGTCTGAGGCTGAGACTACGTTTTAAGTGGACTCAGCCTATTTACAGCCACTACACACTCGTTCCCAGAACACACTCTGCGTGTAACTATTAAGTTTGTACTTACAGCAGGTGGTTGATGTGATTTTCTAGGCAAAAATGTATTTATATTTTAATTCAAAGTAAATGTAATCGAGGAGTCGATCCCACCGACTCCAAATTTAGGAGTCGGGAGTCAGAGTCCACTCCAAAATAAACAGAGTCAAACACCTCTATGTAATAGCCATTCTTCTGAACAGCTCTTTAAAAGAAACAGATCGCAAAGATTTGGATCTCCTCAATAAGCCATAAATCCCATCTCTAACATAGATAGCAGATAATAAGCTAAATAATAGCAGCCAACAATCATGATGAATCTATGCTTAATAAACGAAGGGCAATTTTAACGAGTCACTCCCCTACACACCTCTCTCCATGACGGTAATTATTACACTTTTATATAAAAGGGCTGCAAATGAATCAAACCCCCCAATCTAACTTGAACATAAACACACATAACAACACCAATGCAAAAACAACTGTCTTGCTTAAACGACACAAAAATAAGTAAACACTAAAGAAATACCCATGATGCACCGGGTGTAGAAGTCCGTGCCAGCTCCTAACAAGCGCACTCTGCCCTCACTGGTGGGCATTGGTTAATGGCAGTCATGTGACTGATGCGAGCCAGATCTGTTTATTTAGCAAAACTGAGATTAATAGTTACATTTTATTGTTGTGGGGCAAAGACAGGGCTCCATACACACATACACAATAATAAAACAAAACAAGAAACCCAAAGAAAAAGGGCACTTGAGGCATCCAGGAGGAAAGGGGCGGGTGCTCAAGCTCAAGCGGGTGCTCAAATGAATCAATTGGAGCGCGTAGAAACAACGAATCATTTTCTAAAAGCTCAGTTTTACCCGTCACTACGCGCTTTTTTAAATTATTACAAGTGATGCCGAAATTCGAAAATCGTTTTATCTGTTTTTATTTTTTGCTAGTAAATCGCTTGAATTAGAAATCGAAGTCACTAGTTTGAATCAATCGGATTGGTTCCAAGCGTAAAAGACTCACTCAATTGAATCGGTTTGTCTGTTCCTCCACTCTCTGCGTCTCTTCAGCCTTGTGTACATGACGCTATCAGTACTACTACCTGTTTAACACGCTAGTTTTATGACATTTACAAATAAACTATCAATATTTTCATTTCAAAGATAAAATCCAACAAAAATCTACGAACATACTAGGTGAGATAACAGGTTAACTAGTGAAACACTATATAGAAACAGTCTGCATTATGATTAAGTTTGTAGCTTAAGTCCCTATATTTGAAACCGTTTGAGCCACTTGTTGCTGACAGGTCAATAGGAAATATGAAAGCGTCCAGTGTTTATGAGTACTGTATACACCTTTGAGAAACGATCTGATCGTATTAGTCTAGATAAAGTGCTAGCTGATGTGACAGCTGTGTGTAAACTTCTCAGGCTGGTGTGACCTATTTCAGATGAGGCCACAGAATCTATGAATCCCATAATCTGTTTATTCTACAGTATGAAATATGAACATCCAACTGGTGAGACGTGTCAAACGAACATACTTTCTGAAAAGAGACAGGTGCTGCGTTACTGTCTGCATGCAGAGCGTGAGCCACACACACACACACACACACACACACAGCAGCTGTTAAAGTGGATAAAGCGTCCCTTTGGTGATGTGCTGCAGGTACAGAGCTGTCAATCAAACAGAGAAAAGAACAAAAGACAGCCGCCCACCTGAACCATCTCCACCTCCACACAGCGTCATCCCTCGCTCCTGCCCTCCATCACTGACTCTTCACACAGACACACTCAGCTTCTGCTGACAGCGGTGCTTTCTTAGCTTGATAATACTTCCAATTCAAAGTACGATTGTAATCACCCTTGGGTCATTCGAGATGCAGATGAGTTTGCTTCTTCATCAGATTTGGAGAAATAGCATTGCACCAGTCTCTCAGCAGTGAATGGGTGCCGTCAGAATGAGAGTCCAAAAAGCTGATAAAAACATCACAATAATCCGCAGCACTCCAGTCCATGTGTTAATGTCTGGAGAGAAACATTTCCATCAAGACACTTTTAACTTCAAACCCATAATCTATAATGAAAACTGATAAAGCAGCCAATTCCAGTGCTTGATTATGATTGGCTGAGCCACATTCAAAATAAAGATACACTTGTGACCTCATTATATCAGCAAAACTGTGGCAGTGTCCCATCTAACACGGAGCATTCTCAGAACCGTTGTCTCAAAGATATGAACATTTTTAAAGTTAATTGGTCTTTGATGATATTTTAAAGCATAAAAAAAACACTTATACATAATTAAACAAATGTTTTTTTTACTGAAATGTTTTAGTTGGATGCTCGTCTAAAAACTTCAGAGAACATTAAAAGTGTATTAACTGCATAATTATAAAACAGAATTTACCCATAACATTAAAATTACCATAAAAATCATTAAGACATAAAATAAAACAGCCATACCGAATAAATTTTTTTTTTTATAACTTAATGGAAATATTGGCAATATGTTATTTTATATATTTATATTTAATTTATATAATAAGTTAAACATCTTAATGAAGAATTTGTTTCAGCTTTAGTCTTCTCCAGATGTGAACTGCCGGACTGGAGTGGTCTGGATTATTGTGAGTCTTTCAACAGTTTGTTTGGACTCTCATTCTGACGGCACCCATTCACTGCAGATACAGAGCTACATTTCTGATGAAGAAACAGCATCCTAATCTTGGTTCTTGGATGAGTGTATTAAAATCTTCTTTTTTGGGTTAACTAACTCTAGGAAGCATTAACTAGTGTATGTAATTAATGTTGACAAATGGAAGGTTACAGTAAAGTGTAGTTTTATACTAAAGCTCAGACTGTATATAAAAGCAGACTAGAATAAAGAATAAGACATAGACATGAAATATTTAAGACAGAATTACTCACTTTAATTTCAAGTGTTATGCAGGCAAAGTTTTTCTTTTTCCTTTTTTTTGTTTTTTTACCCATTAACATAACACGTTTGTACAAAGTTATTTTAAAAATATCAATAAACTGCAGCCTTTCAGGCTAACCTGGCAAAAAACCCATTATCAAATGCCATGAGGACAAAGGAACATCTTAGAAAAATGATTTACAAATGAGGTGTCACTAGAAAATATTAAAGAAAATCGCTCGCCACAGAAAATATTACCAAAAAACATCTATTTATAATTGTTTGGTATCAACCATTTCTTTTTAAACTTTTTTTTTCTCCATTTGAAACACGTCATGGTGCGAAAAACGTCAGATAAATTAAAAGCCATGTTTTTTTTACTTCTAAAAGGACCACGTTTAGAAATAACAGATCGTTACTAAATAGAGATCGTTAGCGGAAATGAATCATGCAGCACGTCATATCTGCATCAATAGCGCACAATACACATTAGCAAATACTAATAATAGATGGATAAATAATAAATTAGACAAGCGCGCGCGCACACACAGGCGGCATCGTGCTGTGCGGGAACCAAAAAACGGGCTCGAAATGAAACGAAAGTCACGAACAAGAACGCCACGCCACAGATTTCGCAACATCAAACTCATCGAAGTGGCTTCAGGGTACGTTTCCCGCCCGCCGTGACCGGTCCAGAGGGAGCGTTTGGAGGGAGTCGGTGGGTCGAATCTCTTTGGAGAGCGCAAGAAAGTCAACGGGAGGACACTTCGACGCGGGTCGGAGGGCTGGAGCGGATCACCACAGTGTTCGCCATCGTGTATAAAAAGCTAAATGCGCTCACCCGGGCGCTACTGCACACGAATATTTCTGAAAACACAGTCGAAGCCCCACGTTCCCCTGCCCAGCCGTAACGTAGTGGTACTGCAGTGTTTGTTAAGGCATCAGAGTACAGTTTATATGACTTGAGATCAGAGAGAACTTTTCTTAAACCTATTCTACCCCTCGGTAATGTAAACATGGTAAAGATTGTCTTTATAGTATTGCTTTCGTTTAACATAGCATGTCTTGGAAAGCTAGATTGTTTTCTTTCTCGTTTATTTATTTTATTTTATTTTTTTTTTTATTTCTAAAGTAATCGTAACTGGAATGCATTATTTGTAAATCTAATGTGCTTTTCCTTAAATAACCCGCCTCTACAATCTCGTTCCTCCTACATAAAAGTTGAATCGTCGATTATATTATTAATATATATGCCTGAATTCTAAAGCGTTCTGTACGCGAGGCTGTGATTGGCTGACGCTTCGCGCCGCGCTCCAATCACAGACGGCGTCGCTTTTTAGTTTGTGCTGCGACTCTAATCGTGTACTAAAGATCTGTTAGGTGCTTATCTTTCTAGCCTGATCATACGCAAAACCACAGACCGTTGCGTGAAGCTCCGAGATTCTCATCCATGACTGCATGTTCAATCCCAAACCTAGCTTGTTTCCGCCACAGATATTTTTTTATTATTTTTTTATTATTTGCGAACTTTATTTTTATTTTTATAGAAACAATCAATGTCCTTTCCTCACATTTTTTAAGTTTATAACACAACTCAGAACTTTTTTTTCTTCGCAGTTTTACATTGTATCACACAGCTCTGGCCTTTTTCTCGCAATTCAGGGTTTATATCACAATATTAACTATTGTTTTCACAATTCTGAGATTTCATCTGCAACAATTCAGATTTTTTCTTCTTGCACTATGAAAAAAAAAAAAAAAAACGCATTCTTGCGAAAAAAATAAAATCAGAATTGTGAGACATAAACTCGCAATTCTGAGAAAAAGTCTGAACTGCGAGATAAAAAGTCGCAAAATTTCTGTTTTATATTTTATTCCATAGCGGAAAAAAAGCTAAAATGCATTTAAAGGAAAAAAGCCAGAATTGTGAAATATAAAATCAGAATAAAAAAAAAGTCTGATTCTTGCAAAAATTATCTTTTTATTCCATGGCAGGAAAACAACAATTGCAAAAAGTAAACTCAGAATTCAGGAAAGAAAAAAAGTCAGAATGCGAAATATAGACTCAGAATTATCAGGAAAAGAGTAGGAATTGTGAAATATAAACTCAGAATTGTGAGGAATAAGGTCAGAATTAAACGAAAAGAAAGAATTTTGAGTAAGAATTCAAAAGGAAAAAGTCAGGATGGAAAAATAAAAACTCAGAATTGTAAGATTTAAACATAAAATTCAAAGTAAAAAGTCAGAACTGCAAAATAAAAACAGAATTACGAGAAAAAGTCAGAACTGTGAGATAAAAAAAAAAAATCAATTATCTTTTTATTTTTTTATCTTGTGGCGGAAACGACTTTCCATAGAAACCACTTTGAAAACATATATATATTATTTTTGTGCATAGCGACATCTTCAGGAGCATCTGGGAATTTCAGTACTTCTTGTGCTACTCGTAACAAAACAAACGCCATCGTTCAACTCTTCTCTTAACAACTCTTCCATATTTTCCATTAGATTATTCTTTGTCATAATATTTGATAGTATTAAATTTCCATATGAAAAATCGAGTGCGCTCAAACAGCTGTCCATCGTCGATAGAAAAAGAATGAAGAACATAAACAAATCAACCGATAAACAAACCGACAAACAATACCATGGTGCTTTCAGACGACCATTTTTGGAGGGAAAACTACTCAAATTCCTCCTCTAAATTGTTTGAAGTGGTGGGCGTGGCCGGGTTGGAATCCTGCGAGAGCGACGCCACGGTAACGATCCTCGGCGAGCCCAGCACCTCGTCCACCTCCTCCTCCATCTCTTCTGTGGTGATGATGGTAAGTGCCGCCCCACCTTTTTTGTTCTGGTGGGTTTTGATGTGCTTTGACAGATGGTCGCTCCGCATAAACCTCTTGGAACATTCCGGACACTCGAACCTCTTCTCACCTGAACGGGACAAAAAAAGAGCATCCATTTATTCACATCTGATCATAACAGATATCTAAAGGTCAAAGGAGGTCATATTCATTTGACCATCTAACTCTATTTTAACTCTATCCTTTAAAAAAACTGCTCCTTACACTGGTATTCTATTTATTTACTGCTTGTTTTTTAAAAAGAAAAACCCACATTTTATATTGTATTCTGTTCATATTCTATTTTTTTTATGCAGTTAACAAAAGCTTGCATTTTTCTGTTTTCGAATTTATCATCAAAATGCATACCGATCATCAATAAAATATCATATCGTAGTAAATATCATTACCGATGCGAAAGCACAGAAAACCAAACCTGATCCAGTTTTTTTTATGACAAATGAAAGTTTCAGAGGCAGTGTACTGTGTGTAGCAGAGCAATACTGTATTGCTACACGGACGCCAAATATTGATCTTTTATTTTACTAGTTGGTAGAATAATAAAATCCATTCTTTCCGATCCACTAGATGGTGGTGTTTTAAGATTTTTTTTCTGGTGAGGTCAGCTGGGTCTTCAGCATCCATGAAGTTAATAAAGATGATGACATCACGGACAAAGACTATGCAAAGACAAAGACTGTTTCATTTACTTTCAATTTAATAGTAATATAAGATTTAATATCCCAACTAATAAAGGACACCGTTTTTGTACCAGTTCAAGTTGGATTATTACTCTAAAGGTGCGGAGTACATTTATTTAAGGTGGACTAGATTAGAAAGTGATACAGTATTTGAGTTGACAAGGGCATACAACATTTCCAACAGGTTTTGATGAAAGTGTTGGTCAGTTTGTCAGCTTGACGTAAACACATTTTGTACTGCAGCAATAAATTTTTTTTAATATAAAATAGGTTTTGCCAAAGTTGTCCTGCAACATAATTTGAATTTGGAAAAAGGAAATAAATTACAATACACTGCAGAATATTGTATCGTGGGGCCTCGGGTGATTCCCAAACCTATTTTAGGGTTTTTCCTGGCTCATAATGAGGCAGAGGTGGTACTTCAACAAGGTACTTTTAACTTTGCTGGATAACAGTTTTGTGTATTATATATATATATATATATATATATTTTTTTTGTATATTGTATTATATATGCATATATGTAAAATAAAGTATAGCATTTTTTTTACTATTTTAAATATAAATAAATAAATGGTTACATCATGTTAAAAACCTAACATAATGATTTTGCATTTTGCAGATTTTTCTCTCTCTCTCTCTCGCTCTCTCTCTCTCTCTCTATATATATATATATATGAAGTGTGTATTTGCAAAAACAAGTAACACATTTTTCATTTTTTTTATGTTATCATTTTTTTATTGTGATTTATTGTATTTGTTAACTGTATTTTATAGTTATTGTTTTAACAGTCAAAATAACCCAAACAGCAGTTATTAACTGGATTGCTCAATGAAAAATCATGCTTTTTGAAAACTGTTAAAAACTGTGTTTTTGCAAACTAACACACACACACACACAAAGATGTGTATATATATATATATATATATTAAATATGTTAAAAAAATTGTTGCAAAAAAATTAAAAAGTATATATTTCATTCAATAGCAAAAAAAAATGTTGATGTAAGTGTTTTCAGCACTCGTGTGTGCTGTATCTCTGTATTTCTATGACAGGAAGCTCACCTGTGTGCGTCCTGCGATGTCGCTGAAGCTCGTCACTCCTGGTAAAGCGCTTCCCGCAGAAGATCCAGTTGCAGACGAACGGTCTCTCTCCCGTGTGCCAGCGCAGGTGAGCTCTCAGGTGAGACGTTTTTCCATAAACCTTCCCACAGCCCTCCATGTGACACACATGCTGCTTCTTCTTTGACGGGTCGCTGTTATTTCTGTCACAATACAGAGAAGTCACGCTAACACTGAAAGACTGGTTATCTCCATCTGTCTATCTAGCATTGTTTTGTACAGTCTGATCAACTACAAATACATTTGACATTTTCTGTGAGTTGTTCTTGAAAATGGAATTTTTGAATGAATGAAATCTTGATTTATTTATTTTTTTTGCATTAATATCTCACAATCTTTTTTCCCCCTTAGAAATATGATCCTGTACCTTTGACTTCGAAGTTTATATCTCACAAGTTTGACTTTTTTCTCATTTATATCTCATAATTTTTGTCTCTGAATTAATATCTTAATTCTTTTTTCTTAAGAATTCTGAAAAAGTCCAAATTCAAAATGTATATCTATTTTTTTCTTAGAATTCTGATGATTTTTTTTGCTATTTAGTTTTTTCTTTCTGTTAACAAATAAACAAGTAATTACGACTTTTCAAAACTGACATATTTCTCAGAACTGCATGATATAAACTCATGAATTGCTTGAAAAGCTTCCATGCTGCTAAAAACAGCTACAAAGCATGCAAGTCTTTTATTCCCCTGGTGTAATCTCTTGTGGTGGCTGACGTTACCCCTCTCAGGTGAGGTGACGTACCTGCCCTCTCCGTCCCTGCAGTTGGGGCAGGAGCAAGCCACTCTGCGCAGCCTCTTGCTGGGCTGACCCTCCTGGTCCGAAGGGCTCTGGACCTGCCCCATCTGCTCCGGGCTCACTGCGTTCAGGGTCGTGCTGCTAATGTTGCCGACAGTCACCGTCACCGGAGCTGACTGAACTTTGACCCCCTCCTGACCCTGCTGCTGACCTGTAGGGTTTCACAAACAGCACCGTTGATTAAATCACTCTGTGAATGCCTGATTGAGAGAACGGCTCAAAACATCAGTGGAGTTTGGGCTGTTTTGGAGAATGTCTATTCAATCTCAAAAAGCAAGTGTTCTGAACCGAGCTAATTAATGTTTCCTGTTAAAATAACCCTTTTTCCATAAGAAACCCTAGAGAATGGTCTGTAATCTGACACCTTACCAGGCATTTGGAAACAACATTTAGACTCATAAAATATATATATATATGCCTTAATTTGTTGTTTTACTTCATGAGTAATAAAGAGTCACACAATTACATTTCATGCTGCTATAGTTCACTAGTGTCTGTCATTTTTAAATTAAACATCCAAGAGTTTTAATCAAGAAACACAGCGGACACATTTTACATTCTGGATATATGTTGTTAGAAATACTGTGATAAAAATGGCAACATCTATTAATAACTTAAACCAGATCAAACTTTTCTTAAACAGATCAAACAAATGGAAAAAAAATGTTTAATATAATTTTCCAGATTAAATGTTATTCTTTGTAACATTATTTTTGTGACAATTAAGCACATTTTCAACACCCACATTTTGTTTATTATAATAAATAAATAAATAAACAACTATTGATACTATTACAGTTTTTACTTATATTCAGCATGATTTTTTTAATGTTAGCTAGTTTTTGTGTTTGTGTTTTGTGTCTTATTTTAGTATTGTTGAGATACTACTAATAGTTCTTATTAATATTTTGTATTTGTTTTTAATTTTTTACTTTCATACTGTTTTCATTTTAATTTGTTATTTTTTGTCATTTTTTTTTATTTTTAATATTTTTAATTAATTTTATTCTTGTTTTGTTTTTAGTTATTTTAGTATATTAAATTATATTAAAATAAATTGAAATAAACTTTTTAAATATTTTATTTTATTTCAGTTTAAGTATTTAATTAATGTATTTAGTATTAATTATTAAATAAAAGTGAAAAGAAAAGGATCATGTTATTAAATTGGACATTTTTTTTATTATTATAACTAAAAATATCTAATGAGAATCACTAATGGGATTCAAAAACATTAATAGTTTTGGGGTGATGGGCTGAACATGAACTTGTTTGAACTTGGACTCAGTCCAAACACTGAAATGAATTTAACTGAGAACTGTATATTAATTCCAAATAAATCGCTCAATTATTCATGAAGGTAATTGCCCTATGAACCTTTTTCATGTTTCTGGGATTCTCAGCAGCAGAAGTACCTGGGTAACTTGAATAATGGTGAATACTACAGACATATGTGTGCACCTTTGATAACATATAAAGGATTACAGTGTTTATATAAGGCATTTGACAGGCTTCACACCAAGTGATTGAATCACGTTTGTGCCGAACTCCTTCTTAATTAGAGTGATGAAGCAAATCAAGACATGATGTTGTAAATAATCAAGCAAAATGTTTTCTCATAGCATAAGAACACACAGTCTCGTGAATAATTTAATAGACACAGGTCATAGATGTACTATTGTCACAAATGGTAAAGTAAACAAGATGTAGATTTGACACCCGATCTTTCTCAAAAGAAAGATTCGACTCTGAATCATTGAAACAAGTCTTTTTTTGAATCCCAAGCACTTTTAATTTGACATCATGAAGTATTAGCTCTTGTTGGTCTTGTGTGTTGGTCTGAAGGAAAATGCTAATTCATTCTTCACCACTAGGTGCCGCTTTTGAAGCGTTACAAATAATGGCTTTATCAGGCGTTAAATACAGGCACAAGACTGAAAACTATGAATATACTGAGTTTAACAGGTGTCACATGACAGGTGGGAGGGGCTTACCTTGTACGCCTGTGATGGTAAGCGGGACGCCCTGTACCTGCACCCCAGCCGCCCCCAGCCCGGCGATGTTCACCGTCTGCACCCCGGTCCCAGAGGGCAGCTGGGCGGCGCTGAGCGTGATGGGTGACCCACCAAGTGTCAGCGGGGCGATCTGGGTGAATGTGCCCCCGCTGGACGTCACGGGTGCAAGCGTCAGCTGCTGAGGCATGCCGGCGTTCTGCACCTGCACCGTCTGCCAGCTGATCTGACCCGACGGGGTGAGCGTGGGCGTCCGGATCAGAACCTGTGTGGGGTTCTGGAAGGCCTGCAGCTGGAGGTTCTGCTGCACTGGCTGCAAAGTCTGTATGGAGCCCTGCATGACCTGCTGCTGGGGCGACTGGATCTGGATCTGCTGGAGAACCGGATGCCCTACGATTTGGAACTGCTGGATTTGTCCGGGCTGCTCGGATGCGGACTGGAGGCCATTGGATTGAGCGAGATTCTGGGCATCCGACTCGCCCACTTGACTGTCTTTCTGGCTTTCGGCTGCGGTAGATAACGCCGTAGCATCCGCGATCACGTTGCTGGCCGTCACGCACATGGATTCCGCTGAGCTTGCTTGGTTACCATTTGAAATGCTTCCGTCGCCTGATTGGACAAGCTGAACTGAAGCTCCGCCCCCTGTTGCTGCTGCAACGTTGTTGATAACCGGCAATGCCAAAGTCACGCCGCCGAGGTTAATAGGTAGCGTCGTCACCATAGGCGCTTGTGTACCTTGAATAGTAGAATATTTTTAGTTAGCGCAATGTCAGTATCCTAGCCTATTTTCATGGCACAAGCAATTACAAAATACAAGTATAAAGCATGTTCACAACAAGAATGATAACGATAAAGTAGGACTGCACAATAAGTCGAATGCGATTGTCACGCACATAAGCTATGTTTCCATGATTCAATTGAGATCTTCCGAATGCATTGCGATTCCTCTGGAATCAATTCTGAGCTGAGATTTCAACAGCAGGTGGCGCTTTTAATCTAGCTTTTAGTCGGGATACTCAAATGCTCATGAAGAAGAGCGCTTGTGCGTTCGGCAGAGTCATGTAATTTCACCTTTATAATGTAAGATTAATGTAAGCCCACATTAATGTAAACACTTCAAACTTTTCAAATTTTATGAATGACTACTTTAGGTTTGTGTAATGATTCAGAAAAACATGTTTCTAAAGCATGCAGCGCCATCTCCTGTTCAAATCTAACATCAGATTCGATTCCAGAGAAATCGCGGTGCATTCCGAAAATCTCAGACATTAAAGAATTAGTTCACTCCAAAACGAAAATTCGAATACGGCTAAAAAAGATCCTCTGTGAGCGCCTCGGGAAAGAGGGGCGGGGTCAGTGGAGCTCGTGGAGATTTAAAGGGGAAGTACACAGAACAGAGGGATTTCTAAAGAGCTGTTTTTAACAGGGAAAAATTTGCTTATCTTTGAGAAATTTTATTACAAACTTTCCATTAAGACCCTAAAGAATCATATTAGCTTGTGGAAAATTGGCTTTGTATGACTCCTTTAAGATATTTTTGATGACATCAGAGAACTATCTGACCCTTCATAGACAGCAACACAACTGAAATGATCCCAGATCCAGAAACGTAGTAAAAGCACAGGTAAAACAGAATACTTTTCATTCTTGTAGCGTCACAAAACTTTGAGTTTCTGATGTCCAAGGACTGTTTTTGCTATGTTTCTAGATCTGGGATCATTTCATTTGTGCTGCTGTCTATCTGTAGGGTCAGATAGCGCTCTGATTTAATCAAAAAACACCTTCATAAGATGCCTAACAAGTTTGTAAAGGACATGAGGGTGAGTAATTCATGACAGAATTTTTATTTTGGGATGAACAAACAAAAAAAATGTTTCCTGGCAAATCTGCGTACCTTGAATAGTTTGCAGCTGCAAGGGAAACGACGGCCTGATTTGAAGTGGGATCGTCTGGTTTTGTGCCCTTTGGGGCGTGGCCAGAATGGCTTGGTTGTTTCCGGCGGGAATGAGCTGGATCTGTTCGGGCTGGACGCTTAAGGCCGCGGAGTTGCTAGGGCTGATCTGGATCTGCTGTCCGTCGGCGGTCTGAAGGTGTGGGATGACTTGATACTGAATCCCGCCGGACGAGTTCGGCAGATTCTGCACCTGGATGATCTGAAACTGCTGCTGCTGCTGCTGCTGTGAGCCAGGTGCGTTATTCGAAGCCGCCGCCTTGACCTTTCGCCCCGCAGAGCTCTCGTTGGCCGCCGGCTGCTGAACGCTGTCCTTGGTTGTGGCGGCAGGGGAAGTGGCTATGATCTGCCAGCCGTTTCCCGTCAGCTGCGCGGGAACCAGCTCGAGCTGTTGCGTGGGGTTCTGGAGCTGAAGCAGGCCCTGGTTAGGGTCGATTATTATCTGCTGCTGCGTGGCCGTCTGACCCTCGCCGCCAACACCGCCTATTTTACTGCACGTCGCCGCCAGCAATGCGAGAGGAGACGGCTGTGCATCCTACACACACACACACACACACACACACACACAGAGTGATATGTCAGTGTCAGCAGATGTGGGCGGGCTCACAGGAAGAGCAAGTGTGCGTGTGAACCACAGTCTCTCCATTTCACGATCAAGGTCTTCAGAGACAAACTCTTCATGACAAAAACTCATTCTGTTAAACTCTTAAATATTCCACACACACAAACATTTCAAGCACAGTGAGTTGCAAAAGTCTGAAATCAAAAGTGGAATATTGTTTTTTGGACATATTATGAACTCTTTTTCTGCTCGTGCTTATAGAACTTAATATCCATTGTTTTCACACAGACTATTCATGTGCTGTCGTTTATTTTCATTTGCTAACACAAATCAGATTTGATGATGCATATGCTTTCATTTTACTATATTTTGATGCTAATTGATGTAGAATATAATTTTTCACCTGTTTTGATTGTTGTTCAATAAATAAATAATATTTTAAAAAGTCACAAGTGATAATGCTTCTGAAATGTTTTCTGTTACAAACAATACTTCTAATAATATTTCTAATATTTAATTTATAGGATATAATCTACATTATTCATATCTCAGTATTTGTAATATTAATGTTTATTAAATTGTATGTAAAATTAAATGTATTTGTGTGAATAGAAGATAATTGTTTATCTTGTATGAATTAAAGATATTTAAGATATAAGAGACATTTTATCATTTTTTTTCAATTTTATTATAATTATTCTTTTAATTATGTTATTTATATGACAGTAGTAGTGTTGCTGACATGACTAAAACATGATTACTGTTCTCTTTGTTGTCACATAAATTATTTATGTGTATTGTATGTTCTTTAAATTTAAATATGTTTCAGTGAAAAGGTACTAGACTTAGAATTTGAATATATTATATAAATAAAATATTTATTGCTTTAATTACAGCCTTATTATTTATCTTTTTTTTTTACATTTTATTCTTATTTATATTATATCATTTATATTATTTAGATTTACAAATAAAAAAATAATTTGTTAATTTCTTTTCCTTATTTTCTAGTGATTTGTTTTTCTTTTTCACTTTAATACAGTTGACATGAACAAAACATGATGTCCATGTACTACTGTCACCAGTTTGGTTATATTTATTTGATGACCAAGAAATAGATCATACTCTTCAATGTTTGTCTTATGTTTGATGCCATTATGTTTCTTTGTATCTTACATTTTGAGTTTATTTCCAGATTTTAAAGACAAAAAAAATGCCTTTTTAGACTTTTGGACACTGGATGTATGTGCAAAATCATTATAATGAAACTCTTGTCCAAATTCTGAAATGCTACAGATTAAAAGCGTTACCTCACACAGTTCACTAATGTTTTATCAAAGTATTGCAAAGCGTAACAGGTTAAGACAGGAACCAGTGTGGATGCGTGTAACTGTGCACCGAAGCGCCCTGCAATAATCAGGAAGTGCTTGTGGTGCACAAACAACTGGGCACTTAAGAGGCACCATCCGAGTCAAACTTGACATTTGGGATACCTGTGATCCAGAACTTTTCCCTTTCGTACCAACTTCGCCTCCGCTGGCTTTTCCCCCATCTGTGGCCATAGCTTCCTTTTTTTGATCTGAAAAGAAAAAGTCAAAGCCAAAGGTAGCAAAGGTGAATTTGGAGTTGGACATGAAAGAAATGCAATGCAATGCACTAGAAAAGCAAGACAAAAAGCTCATGCAAAAACCTTCTAGACCTCTAAACACATCAATATCCCCCCAAACAAGCCTCCCTGTCCCTTACAGGCATTGCACAAGACCAAAACTGATCAATGGCCACAAATAAACAGCAGATCCCATATGAAAGTGGGGGGACAGCGATGGATAGATGGCACAGACGCACGCATGGAGAATGAAGGGGTGGAGACGCATAAGGAGGGGAGGGTACGTACCACTCATTCCGCATTAATGAAACCCGGAGAGGAGTTGTTTAAGAGAAAAAAGGCAGGCAGGCAGAAGGCAGGCAACAGCCCAGCAGAAGGACGGCCTATTTTCTCCAGCGGCCGCAGACTGTGGCGCAGCTCTGACGCACGGACCCACCCCGTCAGGAAGGGCGGTGCCAATGCAAAAACACCCTTCAATAACGGAGCACAAAATGCCAAGCGACTCCGGGCGTCTCGCGTCGAAAGGCGGCGGTCCCTCGCACGCTCACCACGGACCTATCTGAGCTGTTAGATCCGCAATTAAATAATATTCCTCCGCGAATATAAGCGCAGGTCTGTCAGAGAGCTCCGTCTGCGCGAAGGCCCACCCACTTCCATTTAAATATCTATGAATGCCAAACCGTCACGCGCGGGCAGCTCCGTTTTTCTCTCCCCCGGGTGTTTTTGCGTGCGGAATTCACTCACGACATTTCCCGAATTTGCAATTGTTCACTTTTTTGATGCACAATTGCATTTGAGGCACTCTAAAATTGCTGTGGCTTTTGTGGGCGGATGCTCCCCTCCCACATATTCAGATTGGACGGTGGGCGTGGTGACGTTTGGGGCTTGTAGTTCCGAAGCGAGCGGCGCGCCTTCGATTCTGAGCTCCGTGGACTACAAGTCCCATGATCGTGCGAGTGACGTCGCGCAAGGGGGTGTTATCATGTTCGGTTGCTCGGACTAAAGAAGGGCGGGCTTTTGTGGTTTGTGGGGGTTGGGCGAATGGAAACGGGTGGAGAAACACGAACCACCGGCCCAGTTCGGCGAAACGCACGCTCAACCCACTCACAAACTCACGCCCTTAAGTCTATCACGACTGTTAAATGAGAGAAATAAACGCTTCTGAAGAATAACTGTACCAGAAGTGATGTGGCGTCGCATCGCGCGCAATGGCGACCGCGAAAAGTGTTCGGTTGCTTAAAATTGTGTGAATGTCACTGTATTACATAACAATGTCAAATCATTTTTAATATGATCACTTTAATAAAGCACTTTCTAATCAAAATATTGAAGAAAAACAAGTTTGTTTGCTATTTAAGTACATTATTTTTCTTTTAAAATAAATGTGATTCTTTACACACCTGTGTGGCCTATAATGAAAAATAGATACCCCGCACCTTTCAGTGACAACTCACCTTTTTGGGACCAAAAGAGCTCACATGTGAGATTTAGATCCAATCATGTATTTGGGCTCCTACAAGGTTAAATAGAGAGGGTTTGTGAAGTATTTTCTTTACTCTTTGCTTCAAAAACTGCCTAAAAACGTTTTGAGGTGTAGGATGTGGGAACGGTGAAGAGAGAGAACAAACATTTTGGATTTTAGGTCAGCATTGTCATCTAATCAGCCAATATTGTCTTGCAACAATAGGCATATGTTATTTTATTTATTTTGTTTTTACAGTTTTGGATATATAGGCTAAGGTAATAAAATCTTCTCAACATTTTTTCCTCCCCCTTATCTATTTGCATCTCTATAAAATACTCAAATGTAATTGAAATACATTTATTTATTGCCAGGTACACTGCAAATAGTCTACATTCACGTAGGTATAGGCCCGATATAGAGCTGAAATCCTACTTTTTGCATACTAAATTGGTATACTTAAAGTCTGCTAAATTGGACTAACTCATTTTGGGTTTAATGCACTTTAATTGTGTGGAAGTAATGCAGAAGTCCAACTAAAGATAAATTTATTGCTTTGTATACATTCTTTTATTTATTTTAGATAGTGTAATGTATTTCTTTTTTTCTGCTTTCTGAAAAGAAACTGCTTGGCTTTAGGTATAAACTGAACATACATATTCTATCTGGGGATAAATAAGAATTTGAATAAGGTTTGTAAAATTAAGGTGAGGGATTGTTTAATATCAGAAAGTTATGGATCAAGTTAGTTTTAGGGTTTAGTCGTTTCACACATGTTGAGGTTTCCCATTTTAAGTGTCTTGAAGAAAGCAGACTAACACACATTAGATTTAAAAAGTGAAATTAAAATAAGATTACCAATACTAGAGCATGCACCTTCATATTTCCGAATGCACTTAAATAACATTGTTATAAAAATAGGCAAATCTTATGGATATTACATTACTATGATGTATGATTGTAGGTCTTTTAAAGATTCTGGAGGAATAAATCACCCCTTAAAGGTATTTTTACTATGGTTAGTTAAAAGCTAAAAATGGTCTCTTAAGAAGGTTGTTTTGTTGATGAGTCTGTATTATGTGAATATTCGTGACTGTTTGTAATTTGACTGTAATTCTTGTATTTATAACGCAGTGCCAGTGTAAGAAGAGAGTTTGTGCTTTACTTCAAGGGCCACAATGGAAATGTTTTTTTTTAACTTTATTGTGATATCTTTGACAAACTAAATGTTTTTACTATTTTTGTCTAATAAAGAAAGAAGTGTAAGTTGTGACGTTACTTTGGCATCACGTGGTTTGCCCTTATTCCCTCCGATCCTGATTCTGAAATTGTATAAAGTCTTTTTGGAGAATGAAAATTTTTTATATGAACTTATATGATTTCTTGAACTATATATTGGTAGGTTCACAGTGAGATTACAGTCTTCTTTCTTCTGCTGCTGCCCTCTGCTGGCCGTGGAGACTGAACTCGAGCAAACTCGAGCGCTGTTTTTTACTAGCTTAGATACAAATCTCACACACAAATCATCACAAATCACCTGCTTTATTATTTGTTGGGTTGTTTATTTGTTTAATACCTGCATCAGGAGTATTGTTGTAACTGTTTGCTGTTCTAAAGGAAGCACTTGTTTGTCAGTCTCAACTTAAATTGATGCACTTGATGTGTTTATTAAATGACTTGAGTGTTGAATAGAAACTGTTAGATCATGATATGTGGTACAGAAATACAAATCTAAATGAGAGAAGGATTAAATGACCTAATAAGTACCTAATGTATTAGTATTCTTCATACGAGCCGATATGATCTCCAGTATTGTCCAGCAGGGGGCAGTAGATGAGCTGTAAACAGTGAAGGTCAGCTGAGCTGATCTGAGACCGCACACAGGTTCAGTTCACAGAAACTCACTGCTCTCAGAACTCCAGAAACTCTCCTGAACCACAAGAGTCACTTGAGAAATGACACGTATGAGATGTGATGCGTTTCATCTGTTTCTATATGCTCAATAACACACACACACAGAGTAATTAGTTTTTTAGATAACTATATCATATATGCTAAAATTACACATTTATTAATATTATCTATCTATCCGTCTATCTATATATCATTCTATCATTTGTGAGATGTTGCAGTGTAAAAATATATAATCCCATTATAATAATCTGATATAATTTATTTATTCTATAATTAATATATAATTTACAAACTAATATAAAATATATCATTTATAAACTCATTCTATATATATATATATATATATATATAAATAATTAAAATATATACTACATTATAGAATAAAATATTATCATATATTTACTACATATTTGTTCCATAATAGCTCCATTACATAAACTTTTATATATTTAATGTGTTGTAACATCAAATTATACTGTACATATAATGTGAATGGTAATTACAATATTATATTATAGAATATAAGATGACAATAATATAATGCTATCATATATTTCTCACACATTTGTTCCATAATAGTTCTATAATATATATTACATTTAATGTCATAATATTATGACATTTAATAGCATATATAGATTATGAATTTAAATTTTTTTTTTTTCATTTTAAGTTTATCTCAGAACTATTTTTTTTTGATATTGTGGTTTGATAAAAAATATCTATAGTGAAATGTCTTGACTTCTGATTTTAAGCAAGTCTGAGCATCAAGGTTATTTAAACTGGAACCAGAGCATTTGATTTGATCGCTCTCTCTGAGAAACACTTTTTATAGTTAGACTCAAATCTATCAAGACTTCAGTTTCAGTGATTTCCACATCAGCTCGTGGTTGTATTGACAGTAAGGTGTGTGTGTGTGTGTGTGTGTGTGTGACAGGCGTCTCTCTGTCTCTGTGTCCTGCGGCTGAAAGTAAGACAGATTTACTGTCTCTCAGTGAATGAGATTTTTGGCACGCTTTGCTCTTCTTCCTAAAGTGAGCGTTTACTCGCTTGAGAAGGTATTGATGGGCCAAATCAGGGTCTTTTTAACCCTTTATGTGCTGGAAAGAGCAGCTGATCTCGTCAACAGCTGCATGAATGGATTCTGTTGTGGTTCTAGTTGTTTTGTGGTGGTGTTTTTTCCAACACAGCAGAGCGGTAAGCGTTGATGTAAGACCTCTGTAATGTCCCGCAGGGCTCCAGAAAGCTCATGTCTGACAGAAAGAGAGAATACAGGTGTTAAAAGACATGAAGCACAGGAATCAGCCTCTTGATTTATTAGGATCAGCAGCACATACAGTCATGAGGAGTGTGTGTGTGTGTGTGTTTCAGTCTTGTCTCCGATCTGTCTGAGCTGAGTAATGTTTGCTTGTTGAATGACGTAAAAACAGACGAACATAAATGTTTAGTGCTTTCTTCTGTAGTGGTGAACTGGGGCCAACAGGTGTGGTTCTCAATGATTGTCTGGAATGTTTTTATGTTACTCGTGCACTCGTCTGTTTACTGTGAGCTTGCCAACTTATTGATGCTACATGTCTTTTTATAGGTTTATTTTCTGTTTGTCAGCGTCGTTCTAGGACACTGTGGAAAACTTTTATTGTAAATTTATTTATTGTGCATTTAATTTGTATTAAATTTTACATTTTACAGAATATATATTACAAATATGTACACCTAGTTTCATTTATATATTTTATATTATATAAAAATATATTAAACATATATTTCTTAAATATGTACCTGTTGTTTTGGATGCGATTAATCACGAATAATTATTTGACAGCAAGTAATTACATTAATTTAATTTTTTTAACTGCTTAAAATGAACTTTTACTAAATTTAATTTATTTAATAATAATGTTTGAAAATGTATTTTGGTATTGTTCTGTTTAAACCTGAACTTTTTTATGGCTTTGTACGCTGTCAAGCTTTTTAACTCTATTATGGGAAAAACAATGAGAGTGATCATTTTACAGTAAAATATTATTTTCGAATATTGACTGTAAATAATGAAACAAAACATCTCACATAATTGATAGTAAATCCTCTAGTGTGTTTGAACCGTACTATAGTAAAATGTAGTACTCTGCATTGTTTACAACATTTTGTTA
This sequence comes from Enteromius thamalakanensis, assembly GCA_032357475.1. Classification (NCBI taxonomy): domain Eukaryota; kingdom Metazoa; phylum Chordata; class Actinopteri; order Cypriniformes; family Cyprinidae; genus Enteromius; species Enteromius thamalakanensis. The sequence goes on along the minus strand of JAUCMT010000135.1, from coordinate 1,071,177 downwards.
ACAATTACTACAGAATACTGTAGTATAAACTATAGTCAATTAATAAATCAGAATAAATACTGTAGTATACGTTAGTTTTTACCACAGTACACTGCAGTATAATATCCCCTATAGTATTTAATATAAAAGACTGTAGTATTTTTTCATGTAAAAAGGGAAATGTTTTTTGAGTGTCTCTTCCCGTCGAGAAACAAACTCAGCGTTTTCAATCAGATCAGCAAAATGAGTTGAAAAGCACCCTCCTGATGTCTGGAGGGGCAAACGCACCTCAATCTTCCTCCATTACTCCCGCCAGGCCAATCTAAGCACACAAATTACTCCACGGCGACCTCGTCAGCGTTGGTATTTTAAGATCAAACAACCAACCTGGCTGAAGCAGTCCGACGCGGAGGTAAAAGCTTTCCCCACCCATTAGAGCGCCTTTACCCCGGGACTCCTTTTAGCCCCAGGTGAAGACATGATTGGTCAATTGCTCTGGGAACCAAGTGCACCTGAACGGTCTGTGACCTCAGCAGGAGGACCTGAGTGAGAGCAGGTGGAAATCAGCGAACAGCATCACATTTGCTCAAATCAAACACATGCTTAATCGTTTTGTGTTTGCATTTGTACTCTGCTTTAAAAGTACTTTTCAAGTGTCTGAGAGTTTTTGTACAGAAACAGCATCCCAAACCATAATATTGTACTTTTTCCTGCACTACGTTTCATATTAAAGGGTTATATCATACGATTTCAAGTTTGCCTTTCTCTTTGTACTTACAAAAGACTAAAGTTTCAAAACCAAAGAGATATTCTTTATAAAAGTTATGAATTGTTCACGCTCCCCTAAAGTGGCTCGTTTAAACACACCCCCTCTTTTATACGTCACAGAGTGGGTTTATTTTTTATAACACCACCCAAATGTTTCCGCATAGAAAGAAGGCGGAGCTACAAGAACAGTCTGCTGCTGACCACTCACAACCTTTAAGATAGTGAGCTTTTCTCATTAAAACAATCCAGCATCAGACGTGATTCAAATATTGGGTAATGATATTGGCATTTTTCACTTCAGTTTTTCAGTTTTTGCAATAAATACCTGTGACTGGGCTTAAATTGTCTGTGTGTGCTTTATATTGTTCAGAAGTGGGTAGGTTTAGGGTAACGGTGGGGTTCGGTGCTACAATGAAAGTATACACTTATACTCACTATTAACTCACTTTCAGTTCAAATAAATCAGTTGAAATGAATGAAAATAATTTTATTAAGTTGGATCAACAAGCTATGTTTTGAGTGTAAAGGCTAGCGAAGCACTGACTAATTACATGCTCTTGAGTGAACACCTTCTGGTCCTCGGCCTGACGGACAGTAATTTGAGCCCAGCCCACTTCAAAAGACAGACGGAGGAAGAGAGTGCATCACGGGGTCGCCTCCAGACATCTCTCTGATCTGGTAACGCGAGCGTAAACACGCTGGAAGAAGTGCTGAATAACTCTCTCAGCGCTGTATTCAAGCGCATTCATTTGTCATCCGCAGACGGAGTACTACAGTAATCTCTCAGAAGTCATCCACGGCCTGATTGTCATCCATCTAACGCTGTTTTTTTGGCCGTGCAGGCGTTTAACCTTCATCCTGTGCAATGTCAGACTCATCCAGACTCCTGGAGAAACCAAGGGGAAAAAAATAGGTCATGCCAGTTAAAGGTGAACCTCACACGATCAGTCAAGATTCAATAGTTCACTTCAGATGTCCTGCTAACAGTTTGTCAGATAGCAGTCATTAGAGTGTTGTCTGCTTAATATCATCAAACACCTTATTTTGATGGGTTCACAACAACACACTGACTATCAGAAACCTTACAAGAATATATCAACTACTTCTACTAACATAACATCTGCCCTGAGAGTCTGTAGAAATGTATTGAAATTATTGAGAATTATATTGCATTCAGTCATTTAGCAGACACTTTTATCCAAAGCCACTCACAAATCAATATATAATGTGTTGACGTGGTTGTTGATTGTCTCCATATTTTTAATTACAAAAATGCAAAAAAGCTACTGATGTACTGTATATTTATATATTACTTTATTTATTTGTAGTATATTATTTTAGCAAATAATTATTAAATTATATTAATTATTATAAATGAATTTAACAAATATATAAAGAGAGCTATTTAAATTAGATTTAAAGTGACATTATTATTATGTTAAACTTTAGCAACAACAACCAAAAACAAAAAAATAATAATAATTTAAGCAACAAAAATAAAACAAAAACTAAAAAAGTGAAATAAACTAATTAATTAACATATAATGAATACCGAGACTGGTCCATTAAAATGTCCTTAAGAAGAAAAAAAAACATATTTAGTAATATTATAATTTGTTTTTTAAATATTTAAAAACAGCTTAACATATTTACATATACTTTATTATGTACTGGTTATGTATATTAGTTGTTTAATATATTAACTAAATTATTCTATAATAATTATTCTAAATTAAATTAACACATATTTAAAAAAAAAAATTAATAATATTATTAAATAATGATATTTTTAATGACAACTATTACAGAGAAACGCCTATTAAAATATATATTTTCTTTATGTATAATTTCCTTCTTGATTTAATGGGGAAATGAGATGGATATCTACACCAGCAAATGAACAGGTAGTTAACTCTAAGACGCTCTGAGGAGTCTGGTGTGAACTGAGCAGACACCAGCAGCAGAAGACGGAGGTTTTACGGTGTTATGGAGAAGACAGAAGCCTGTGAAGGAAACCCAGTCTGGAGGACTCTCACAGGTGATTTTCTGCCCTGCAGGTCTGAGCGTATCTGACCTGAGATCAAACGCACACGAGAGGTCAAACCAGGGTCACCAACCTTCTGAAAATCCTCCTGAGAAAAGTTAGAAATACGTCTGTTCCCAGACAATGAGCATCAGTGTAGTGCATCTTTGATCTAAGAGTGATTAACTGCACTTAAACAATATTAAGGCTTACATGTAAGATTTATGTCAAATAATCATCCATTTGGAATTTGGACAACCCATAAAGTTACTAACACACTTATTGTCATGCATACATCAATTTGTGGTCATACATAAATCAAACGCGTATGAAAGTTTTTTCTTACTTTAAATGTATATATATATGTATATTTATTTATTTATAAATATGACATATGTATTACAAGGGGAAGGTGACTTTTTAGGACGTTACCCCACGTCCCCACTTTTCAAAAGGGTTAGGTTTAGTTGCAACAGCACATACAGTATAAAACCATTACACCTATGGAATGTCCTTACTTTTCACAAAAACGAATGTGTGTGTGTGTGAGCACAGGAAAGAGGTTTTACAGGAGCAGTAAGTGGTAGGTGCAGTGGTATAATAAAGATAAAGGCAGCGTGAGAGAGATGTTAAGTGCTGTGCAGGAATGGTCTTGCCCGGCAGGGTCGAGCAGCACCGTCCTGACGCCAGTCTCTGTCTGTGTGAGCGGCGCAGGGCCACAGGCACTAACCCGGCCGGACGCGTTTCATCTCCCGCACATAAAACACACTTCAAACAGCTGCGTTCTGCTGCAGGAGCGGCCCGAGTCACCGAGAGTCCAGCTCGAGCTGAGCTCCGGTCACATCCCAGAACTACAGGCTTCATGGAACAGAATAAATGCAAACTGAAGTCACTCGTGTGGGAAAGCACCAGCAGGACCTTTATAATAATCAAGGAACTTTCTAATAATAACGTTGTTTTCTTGTTTAACATATATTTAGTGCTGTCAAAACATTAATCATGGTAAATATATATTATACATATTAGTATAGTATATTACTCTATATTATTAATTATTTACATGCATTATTTCTATTCTTTTAGACTTGAAGTCTATTTATTTACTAACTAAAAAAACTACAGTAAAAACCCCACTAGCTTCTCTATTGTTTTGGTACGCTATTGTTCTTTCTATTATACAATTAACATAAGCAAAAAAGGCCTCTAACACTAGGTTTGCTCTTTTATCATATAATTAATAGAAAATATGCTTTATTAAGCTCATTTAGAACTTGCATATTATTGCTCTTTTGTTGATTTGAATGATTTTATTGTCTTCATTTAAGAAGTCAGTGTAGATAACAGCATCTGCTAAATGACTGTATGTAAATGTAAATATTTATGCATATGCATGTATATATATATATATATATATATATATATATATATACACACACAGAAACAATGCTCAGGTAGCCCGTGGCATTTTAAAGATGCCCAATTGGCACTAAAGGCCCAAAAAGCATCCCCCACACCATTGCACCACCGCCGGCCTGTATGATGGGTCCATGTTCTCATTCTGTTTACGCCAAACTCTGACTCTACCATTGGAACGTCTCAACAGAAATCAAGCCTCATCAGACCAGGTAACATTTTTCCAGTCTTCAACTGTCCAATTTTGGTGAGCTTGTGCCAATGATAGCATCTTTTTCCTCTTTGTATGGAGATGAGTGGTACCCGGTGGGTCTTCTGCTGTTGTAGAAGGTTGTGTGTGTTGTGGCTTCACAGATGCTTTGCTGCATACCTCGGTTGTAACGAGTGCTTATTTTAGTCTAAGTTGCTCTTCTATCAGCTTGAATCAGTCGACCCATTCCTCTAGCATCAACAAGGCATTTTTACCCACAGGACTGCTGCAAACTGGATGTTTTTCCCTTTTCACACCGTTGTAAACCCTAGAAATCGTTGTGCGTAAAAATCCCGGTTACTGAGCAGATACTCAGACCGGTCCGTCTGGCACCAATGCCACGCTCAAAATTGCTTAAATCCCCTTTCTTTCCCATTCTGACATTCAGTTTGGAGTTCAGGAGATTGTCTTGACCAGGACCACACCCATAAATGCATTGAACTGCCACGTGATTAGATAATTGCATTCATGAGAAATTGAACAGGTGTTCCTAACAATCCTTTACATGAGTGTATGTTATGTGTGTGTATTAATGTATACGTAATAAAAATACACAGCACACTCTTATAAAACAAAAACTTTTATTTTGGATGCAATTAATCACTAACTATTATACTTAAAAGAAGTGTTTGCAGTGAGACAATATAAAATCTTGTTCAATACGCAATGTCAGAAAATAAATGTATCTTGTTTTGATGGTTATTTGCACAAACAAATTTATTTTAGTTGTGTTGGTATGACAACTAAAACCTAGCTTAAAAATTGGGAGAATAAAAATCAGCAAACTGAGCTCACAGTGCTGATCGTCATAAGCGAGTGTTTTATAGAAGAACTGTCTGAGAAGCAGGAGACTGAAGATGCCTGAATGACTGGTGTTTTGATCTGAAGTGTGTGTGTGTGTCAATATTTGATGTGTGATTCCTGCAGGCGTGTGTTTACCATCTCTTGAGCTGGCTCTGATCACAGAGAAGGCCGCGGGCGATTACAGCCTTCACTTCAAACACACAGAGACAGCTCGTCTCATTCACTCCCAGTGTTTCTCAGCTACTGTGTGTGTTACTCACATTAAATAATAAAGCACTGGAAACCAGACTGTCGTGAAAGGACCTAAAAGCCTGAGAAATTATTTTTTTTGTCACACTGAATGACATCTGTGTCAGAATTCAGAATTGAAGAATTGGCCTCTTTTGTTTTTTTGATTGAATGCATTCCATCCCGCAATTCCCACAATGCATTCTGGGAAATGAAGTGTTCTTAAAACCTGCTCCACAAAAGATAAGTGCAGTACAAAAATATTTTCACTGTCAAATGATTAATTGCAATTAATTGCATCCAACGTTATATATATATACTGTATATATATGTAAATGAACACCCATGCATGTATATATTTTTTGTGAAAACTGTGATACATTTTATTTTTCAGGATTCACAGAGCCCAAGTTCATGCATCTTTGCTGAATTAAGTACTCATTTCATGTGACGGTGTTTGATTCAGAGAAACAGGAGTGTGTGAGTGTGTGTGTGTGTGTGTGTAAGTGTTGAGGGATGGACCGTGACCTCTGCTCTCGTCTCTCATCTGTCTCTCATCCGCTCCGCACCTCGGCTGATTTATCACGGGACAAATGCTGCAGGCCAATGGGCTTTTGATGAAATTGTTGGAGGGATCCGGAGCGATAAATCCACATCTATACACGCAGGTCACCAGCGACTCTCCCGTTCATTCTACCATCAATAACCTCCACGACACAAAGACACGGCAAAAACCATAACTTCAGCGAGCAGACGAGGAACACTGCTGAGAGAGAGAGAGAGAAACGGCAAATAATAAAGACGTCCACCTTTTACACTAATACTAAAAAACGGAAAAAGACGTAGTGTCCCTTTAAATCCAAGTCCCATCTTGTTATCTTTTGGAGGAAACAATATTATGAATAAAGGACTCTGCAGAGCATCCAGTGCTGAGATGTGAAGCAATGCTGCTTTATTTCAAAATAAGACCCGATCCTGGATCAACATTACCGTCTAAATACAGACTTATCCCAAACCTACCCCTACCTATAATTTATTCCTAAAATCAGTGTGAAATGATTAGCTGATTAACAAGGGTGTAGAAACACAGACATTTCCTGAAAAAGTCAATATGCTAAATTGAACATAATATAACGCAGTCACTGTACGATGCAGTTTATGGTGTGTACTGTAAACAGAGGTGCACCATAACTGGTAACAGGTGCACATGCATGGACAAAATAACAAAGTAAGTTCAGGCCGCTCATTTGTGTAACATTACAGCTGTTCATGCACCATTTTAGATCCACAAACTGTACTGTATAAGATTTCTATTCAAACTGAAAGCATGAAAGCTGTTCTCAGAGCACAACACTGAACTGAGATTCATTCACTGAGGCAGCCCTGAACCCAGCAGCCTGAAAATGATATATAGATTAAATATACAAATTTTATTTTTTGAGTTTTTTTTGTATTGTTTTCATTTTAAATTATACTAATTCTTCATGCATTAAATAAATCATGCATAAGCACAATGCAGCAAAATGCAAACCCGATTCATCCTTCACTTCTCCTGCTTGGCTTCCTTCCTGGGAGTGAAGTGTAGATGCAGACACACAAAGCTGGCGGCCCCCGGCGGCCCCTGTGGGGCGGATCGGCTGTCATTAACCCCTCACAGCTGGCCTGACGGGGGCTGCTGTCTCAGTGTGAGGACGGCACACAGCCACGCAAATTTACACCATTGTGCTGGAGCGCTGGTGACAGAGCGAAGGCAGTGGTGTCCTGGGCCCCATGCTGGCATCTCAACCCAAGACGCTCATTTCTCCAGGAACCACACGCATCTCTCCTCTCCAGCACTTCTGCAGAACATCTCAGAACCTGTTGCTGCATGCACAATAAGAGACAAACCCACAGATTAGCACACATGCATTTTTAAAGCCTGTAGGGAGCAGTTTAAGAAGAGAATCATTAAAAAAAAAAGGATTTCTGCAATCTATTAACAATTAGCCGACTTCTAATTAGCATAAAATCGCTGTAGCATTTTTCTGGTCCATTTAACAAATTTAGCGAGGCATCTATTAGCTTGAATCTTTTTGAAAACGGGGTGCATCGGATGAAAATTCATGCATGCATGGTTTGGAGCAAGCTCTGAAAATAAAAGAATCAGCATCGCTTGATGGTTTTTAAGGACACCTTTACTTTTATTTTGGATATGGTTTGTTTAAGCTATAGTGTTTAATGCTGAACAAAATATCACTTGAAAATCACAGGAGACATTGTTAATACTGTAAATCAATAGGTATTATTAAGATAAACTACCACTCGAAAGTTTAGTCAGTAAGTTTATATATATATATATATATATATGATTTTTTTTTGCTCACCAAAGCTGCATTTATGTGATTACAAAAAATACAGTAAAATATTGTAAATTAGTAAAATATTACAATTTAGAAGGTAATTTGTGAATATATGTTAAAATTAGTGCTGTCAAATGATTTAACATTTTTGTTTACATAATATAGGTGTGTATATTTATTATATGTGTATACATATACAAACACACAGATATATTTAAGAAAATAGATTGTTTATATATTAAATATTTGACATTTTTAATATATATATGTTTATAAATATATATAAAATGTAGCAATAAAACTATACACGTAAATATTTTCAAAATGTTATTATATACACAAACACACACACACACACACAATACAGTACATAAATATACTCATAATTAATCATTTGACAGCAATAGTTAAAATTACAGCAAAAGTTTAAACTACTTCAGTGTCACATGATCCGTCAGAAATCATTCTAATAGAATCAAGAAACATCTCTGATGATTATTTCGATCTGGATTCTTCAATCTCTGGTGTTGAAGAGAAAATCACCAGAAGCTCTCAGGAGACACTGTAGATACTGAAGACACAGAGAGACCTGCTCAGATTATTTAACACCATCTGCTAATTGAATTAGAAACAATTAGCATCCAGACCTCCAGAGACAGAGCTCTAGAATCATGAACTAGTTGTGAACACATCAACTGATACGCTTCCCAAAAAGCCTCTATATACATTGAGGAGGGCCGACAGACCTGTCCTGTCCCAAGAACGGCCCTTTGTGAAGCGGATTCATTCTCTCGATGTTCATTAACATACATATCCATATGAAGGCTCTAAACAGCTGTCCTGCCCCTCAGAGGAGCTCGAGCAGAAACACTCTCAGTGATAGCACTCACATTAAACACTCCATTCACACACACACACACACACGGGGGCGGGGCCGAGCGCTGACCCTTACTAACACTTACCATGGTAACTACCGCTTCTGCCGAAACACCAGTGATACTACAGTAAAATCATAGTAAATTAATATGGGATTGAGTTCGGTCTGAGCAGCTTCAGTAGCCTGTGTTATATAGCCTTTCAGAAGTCTTGAAGTCGGTTCCGTGAAGATGTTACAAAAGATTCTATTTCAAATAAATGCTGCTCGTTTGAATCTTCCTTTCATCTGTGAATCCTCCGCATTAAGGTTTCCAAAAATATTGTGCAACTGTTTTCAACACAGATAATAATCAGAAATGTTTCTTGAGCAGCAAATCAGTATATTAGAATGATTTCTGAAGATCATGAGACTGATGTAATGATGCTGAAAATACAGCTGCTGTACGCATCACAGATATAAATGACATTTCCAATATATTCACAGAAAACAGACATTTTAAAAAACTATATACTGTATTTTTGGATCAAATAATTGCAGCCTGAGCAGATAAAAACATTTAAAATCTCTCTCTATATAGCTATACATCTATAAATATAAGCACATTAATGGTCTAGTTCACCTTAAATGGCACATTTTGTAATGTACTTAACCTTAAATTAAGTTTCTTAATTATGTTGAACACACACAAAAGATATTTTAAGGAATTTTGAACAACCAAACAGTAGATGAATAATTCAATGGGGACCGTCAATTGTTCAATTTCTACTTTTGCGTTCAGTATAATTACGAAACTACCTTGATTTAGCTGTTTTTTATTTTGCTGTCACGCAGAGGTCACGTGGTGAGTTTTAGTTTAATATGTAAAGTGCTGCCAGGATACAGTCTGGATTTCTGTTTGTAAACCTTTAAAATAACATCCACCTTTTTCTGCACATAAAAATGAGCGCAGCCATTTGTAAACACTAACCAGTCAGTTTTGCTGAGGTCTTACCATGCTATTTTAATGTGTTATCAAATTATGAAGTGGTTTGTAGTGCAAACAGTTACTTCCATGTTAAAGAAAAAGGTGGCTATTTCAAATTTAATTAATGTTGCTAAATTGATCAATCTGCTGATATTATTCCTCATCAACACAACGTCCTAGTTCCTCCCAGAAATGCTGCTTTTTTTTTCTTTTGCAGGGTTTCTGCAGGTTTAATGCAAATATATGTAAGACCAAGCTAAGAATATGTAAAAGGATTAATATAAATATGCTCTCTAACACAAATAACTTGGCTTTACATGTTGAATTGTCCATTCCCTTTATTATTCATGCTTTTTATTACTTTAAATGATGCCTGCACTACTGGAAGCTCCTGATGAATTCCTCCCAATAAAGCAAGTTTTAAAAAATAATAAGACAAAAACACAGAGGACTGCAATTATCAAAATTGCTACAAGTACTTACTGTTATAATAACAATAAATTATGCATAATTACATGCAAATAACACCATAAGCCAAACCATAGCCATATAGTAAAACATGAAGTTAATTAATATTACCCGGTACTTAAATGTATAATTGCACTGGAACAAGGACACCTGATCATAGAGTGGAACCCAGTGGCTTATTTACAGTAAGAGCTTTAAAGATCTTCATTTGTAGAAGGCCGAATGAACTTTTAGGCAGGTTTTCACAGACAGGACTCAGATTGAGATAAGATTAAGGCATAGTTCAAATGTTAGAAACTTTCATAGGATAAAAAAACACTACTGGTGTGCATCTTGAGACAAAACAATGAATCTGTCATATTATGCAAGTTTCTTTCATGCATCTTAGTCTGGGACTTTTGGGGGGGGAAAGTTCAGTTAAAAGAGTTGGTTCACCCAAAAATGAAAATTCTGTCATTAATTACTCGTCCAAACCCTGAAGACCTTCGTTCATCTTCAGAACACAAATGCCGCTATCTTTGATGATGTAATCTGCAGTGGTTTCATTTTGGGGTGAACTAACCCTTTAACTCCCGCAGAAACCCAACTTTTGCTATCAGTGCAAAAAAGTTCACCCAACGAGACGCTTGTGAACGTGAACAGCATTACACCACCCGGCGTTACGTAACTTTAATGAACAAACACGGAGTGGTGAGCTTCAGTGATAATGGGATTCTGTGGTTTGGTTTCAGCCCCTCACCCCCGTCGCAGGTGATGAATGGACGCACTCGAAGCGAAGGACTTTCTAAGCAACAGATTTTCATTCATCGCATGCGGGAGGAGAAGAGAGAAGAGTGATTGATAAATTCTCTTCTTTTACAACAACCCCCTCCTTGGTTTTATTGACCCCCCGAGGGCTTTTGACTCATTACTGCCCCTGAACAAAAGCCTCCATACGGCTCTAAACTCCAGCGTTTAGTCACACAGCACAGGGACAATTTGTGCCCATTACGAGCTCCACGGTTCATTCAGGCTTCCCTCTAAGAGCCCAGCACCGGCCGTTAGCTTTGCTCCTCTGTCCATCAACGCCTAAGCATCAAAACAACGTCCTAATCCTTCACAGTTCCTCCCAGCCGTCTTTGTGTCCGTTTCCTACTCTCTCTTTGGGTTTAATCCATCGCATCACTTCCTGTCCCGCACTGGCACGCATCACAGAGAGCCTCTGATATGATGAGAAAGACATATAAAGTGAACTAGAGCAGAGGAGGTGACTTCTGGAGAGGCTCTGAAAGAGGACGGTTAGTGTTTAAGAGGAAAAGCCCTCCAGATCGAGGGGCGAAGCTGGTTTCTCGGGTTATTTGGCGCGAGTGCCCCAGCAGCCGGAGCCTCCAGCCATGGAAACTGCAGTGAGGTGGAACATTTCCCCGTCACGCCTCCCTCCGAGAGCCTTCAACACCCCCTCAAACACTCAACATATATTAACTGCACTGCATAAATGATTTCATGAGAGTACACATCAAGCAAAACATTTCAGAAATAATTGTTTATACATATAAATATACAGTTAGGGCCATACATATTTGGACAGAGACAACTTATTCTAATCTTGGTTCTGTGCATTACATTAATTTTAAGTGAAACAACTCAGATGCAGTTAAAGAGCAGACTTTCAGTTTAATTCAGTGAGTTGAACAAAGATTGCATACAAATGTGAAAGCATTTTTAACACAGCGTTTACTGCAGCGGCTGTTTGCTGTTTGTTTGTGGGCCTTTCTGTCCGAAGTTTAGTCTTCAACAAGTGAAATGCATGCTCAATGGGTTAAGGTCAGGTGACTGACTTGGCCATTCAAGGATACTCCACTTCTCCTGGGTTGCTTTGCATGTATGTTTTGGGTCATTATCCATCTGAATTATGAAACACTGCCCAATCAATCAGACTGCATTTAGCTGGATCTGAGCAGACAGTATGTCTCTGAATAGCTCAGAATTCATTCATCTGCTCAAAGAATGTTTGACTTTCTGACTTTTTAGATGTTTTTTTAGATGCCTTTCTATCCTTGAGGCTTATGAGTGGCTTGCACCTTGCAGTGTACCCTCTGTATTTGCTTTCATGCAGTCTTCTCTTTATGGTAGTCTTGGATATGGATATGCCTACCTCTTGGAGAGAGTGTTGTTCACTTGGTTGGCTGTTGTGAAAGGGTTTCTCTTGACTATAGAAATGACTCTGCGATCATCCGCCGCTGTTGTCTTCCGTGGACGTCCGGGTCTTTTCCACCAGTGCTTTCTTTCTTTCTCAGGATTGCCACTCCTAATGTCATAGCAATTTCTCTGATGTGTTTTTGCAGCTCAAAGATGGCTTGTTTCACCTGCATGGAGAGCTCCTTCGACCGCATGTTGTCTGTTCACAGCAAAAACTTCCACATGCAAGCACCACACCTCAAATTAACCCCAGGCCTTTTATCTGCTTCATTGATAATGACATAACAAAGGAATGGCCCACACCTGCCCATGCAATAGCCTTTGAGTCAAGTGTCCAATTACTTTTGACCCCTCTATAAAGAGCGTGACACGTGTTAAGGAGCTGAAACTTCTGAACCCTTCATCCAGTGTGGATGTGGATACCTTTAAATGAAAGCTGAGAGTGTACACAATATAACTATAATTGAAATATGTTTCAGTAAACAGTTAAAAAAATCTAAACACACATATATATACATACATATAGATAGATAGATAAAAAATAAGAAGCAATTATTATTATTATTATTATTATTATTTTAATTAATTTTACAAACTGAAGGAAAAAAAATAGGACACACACATTAATAATACAATTCACACACACACACACACACACACACAATAGTATATACTAATATATAATAAATTTTAATTAATATGAAATATCATATTAAATATGTAAAGTTATATATTATTTAATTTATATTTTTGCAGTGTGTGTAAATAG